>PVLD010013692.1:0-55069 GCA_004027595.1 Dinomys branickii | reverse complement strand
GTTTCTTCCTCTTCAAAACTTGTTCTGGGTGGGGTTGAGTTTTGAGACTGCGATTTGCCCCTCTGTTTTCCCATTTTTGGGTATCAGATTCAAGATGTGGAGCAGTTATTGGAGTACCAAGTCTGTCTCGAGCTGGTGGTGTTTATTAAGGAGGTTCGCTCCCTTGCTGCTCACCCGGTCGCCATCTTCCTGAGTCCTCCTTCCAGATTCCTAGTTTAGTCCTAGCCGGTTCCCAGGTATGACAGTCCTGGCGCTCAGACAGGCCACTCTGATTTTTCCTGGCAGAAATCTTCTTGCCAGAGGCTGGGGAGCACGGAGCAGGGAAGGGAGGGACGACAGGGTGTTCATCACTGGGTATTAAACCACAGTTGGGTGGGATTAAGGAGCTCAGCTGTGCTATCACCCTGTAGGGTGACTGTAGATAACTGTAATGTAGTATGCATTTCCAAAAGCCAGGAGCAAGGACTCTGCATGTTTTCACCATGGGGAGGTGATGAATGTTTAAGGAAAGATATGTTTAACCTGTCTGGAACATTACAGAATACATGTGTGTATTCCAGTATCACCTGGTACCCTATTAATGCGTAGAAATTTATGTATTTGTTAAAAATAAATTTAATTTTAAAACTCTGTTTAAAAAAGAATATCCTGTCCTGCTTTGAGCCTTGGTCTCTCACAGTAATGTAGGGCCCTGTCAGGCACGTGGTGGGGGGGCAGGGGAGCTGAGCCCTCACAATTCCTTTCTCCTTTCAGTTGCTGGCTGGCAGGATGAGGCCCTAGGATAAATTTAGTATGCTTTGCACTGTCTCAGTTGAAAGTAGAACGAAGATGGGTGTGGCAGCGCATGCCTGTAATATCCCAGCGCTCTAGAGGCTGGAGCAGGAGGATTGCAAGCTCCAGACCAACCTGGGCTATGTAGTGAGAACTTTTCTCAAAAACCAAACAAATGAAACAAACCACAATAACAACAACAACAACAAAGACAAGAGAATGAGTTCACCCCTCCTCCTTGCTTATTAGTGTGTGGTGTGCATGCTTCAACCCTGTGCAGGAATTTCCTCCTGAGGAAATCTTGAGGTTCTGTGAATGGGTACTGTGGGCAGGAGAGGCGCAGCTGGTGCTGAGCCACAGAGGAAGGGTCAGGGCTGTGAGTCCTGAGGACCAGCTGGCTGGTGACTTATTGAATGTGGTCACACTGACCAGCATCTCCAGGCCTTTCCTCCAAGGATTTGGTATAAAATGGTCTCTAGAGCCTTATGGTGTCTCCCTGCAGAACGGCTGAGGGAGCCACCTTTGGGTGGTGACTGCCTTGATCTTTCACTGCATCAGAGACTTGCAGGGTGGTGGTGGTGGGAGGTGGTGTGGGGAGGAGAACAGGGTCCCGTGGTAAGGACTCAGCCCTGAGGTGTGTGCTGCGGCATCATAGTGAGTGTGCTTTGCTTGCAGTGATTCACACAACCGGCATTTGTTAGGCGCAGGTAATGTGCCAGAAACTGGGAGTGCAGAGATGTTGTGGACAGGCCTTGTGAGCTCACGGCAACTTCTGTTCCAACTGGTAGAGTACAAGCTCTGGTAATGGTTCATGAGGCACCATGTGACTTGGTCTCTGTTTCTTTTACACTTCATCTCCTACTTTATCCTCTGATGGCCCCTGACATACTGGCCTCTTTGCAGTTCTTGTTTTATTTTGTGATTTTTAAAATCTGTTTGTTTTGATTTCTTTTTTGAGACAAGACCTTGCTATGTTGTTCAGGCTGGCCTGAGACTCAAAGAGATCTCCTTGCTTCAGCCTCCCAAGTGCTGAGATTACAGGCATGTGCCACTGTCCCTGGGTTCTCTTTGCAGTTTATAAAACACACAAGGCACATTCTTATCTCAGGGCCTTTGCTCTGACTGTTTCCTTGATCAAAATATTAACCAAATGTTACCTTATTCTGCCCTGTTCTTAAAAGTGCAATTGGCCTTCTTCTAAATAGCTTAATCTCCCTTATCTTGTTCTGTATTTTTTTCTAAAGCATGCGTCACCTTCTACCACATTGCGTGATTAACTTTACTGTATTTTACATTTTATTAGCTATTGTCAGCTGTCATTTCGTCAGAATGAAAACTTCATGAGAGCAGGAATCAGTTTTATCAAAACAGCACCTGTGAAATGAATGAACAAAGGATGGTGCGGTGGGCTGGAAATTCATCCTTCTCCTCCCTGTTTCTGTGCGCAGCCTCTTCAAGGGTTTGCTTGAATGAGCTCCTCTGTCCCTCGCTGTAGTGTCACCCTTGGCCTTGAGTCAGGGAAGCTGTATCCAGTCCTCTAAGCAAGCTCAGATGTAGAGGACCTTCCTTCCTGAGTACTCCAGGAAGACTGACGCTGCCAAGTCAGAGAGGGGACACGTGGCCACGCTGTCAGAGTTTCCAGGAACTACTTTGCTACAGCTTTGAAATAACTTAGCAAAGGAAGTTCTTGAAAGAAGCCTTTGTCTTTTGTTTAGCGATCCAACTGCAGTCTTCCAAATATGACTTAAAGTCCACCTGTTCATTCGCCTCTACGTCTCCTTCCGGAGGCTTTACAGATGCCAGCACTGGCTGCCACACTGACTGTCTGGAGTTGGGCTCTGAGGTGCCCACACAAGGCTTGGGAACCCTACTGCTCCCTGAGCTTTTGACAAAGTCCCCTAGGAGTGCCTGCATGTCCCACACGCCACCTTGGCTTCCTGCAGTTGGGCCTGACCTGCGCGGCTGTGTTGGCCAGGCCTGGCCTTGCTCTAACCACTTGTCTAGTGTTCCCTGTGCTCTAGTTTCTAAGATGAGACCCGGACGTTCACACTGAGCCTGCAGTTATCTCACACATCTTATCGAGGACCTGATGCAACCATGAGAGATTCACAAGTCAGAGAAGGGAAGCTTAATACTGCAGATCAGTCACCAGTGCTCGGCCTCCTTGGCATGCTGGAAGGGTGGTGGTTAGTGTCTTTCTGGGGCATCTCTCTCCGTAGTCCCCAGTCTGTGCGTTCCTCCAGGACTCGCTTATCTCCTGTGAAGTAACATTTTCCCCTGAGTTCTCTTTTCCACCTTGAATGCAGGTCTCAAGCCCCAATCCTGAAATTAGTCAAATAGTCCCACTGGCCTACTGTCCATTACTTCCAGGAGCCAAGTTCGTATCCATGTTGTGGTTTCTGACACTGGTGATCACACTGCCTGGCACACCCTTCTCATATATCCTCATGCTCTGGGCTCCATTTTGTTGCTCAGACCTCAGCTCAAACGCCACCTCCCTAGAGAAGCTTCTCTAAACAGTACTTTCTCAGTCTTCCTCTCACCCACTATATGTTTCCCATCCCTCATCACCCTCTGAAAGGATCTTGTTTATTACTTTGTTTATTACTGGTTTCCATGTGATGCAGCATCTCCCAGCACTGTCCAGAAACACCTGCTTCTGGAAGGTCAACTTCAAGGAAAGAAGAACCTGATCTACCTTGTTGACCATTATAGCTCCAGGGCCTCCAAGATGCTCGTCTGGCATGTAACACTGCTCAAAAGATATTTGCTGAGTGAGTGAACAGCTAAGATTCTATCAATAAGGCCTAGTTTTTCACATTTTCTGAGTTTTGGAGGAAAGCTGAAATTCATATTTTAAATATCATTTCCCAATATGGCACCTTATCTTAACAATTTTAAATACTGAGTAGGTTGAATAAATGGCATCTGCTAGGTTATTTGTCCCACCAGCTTCTAGTTTGGGGTCACTATCCTAAACTCATTGCAGATATCATACACAGTATCTTGAAGCACAGAGCAAGAGAGGCTAGGACTGTGGAGGTGAAAGTGGTAAGAGAGGAGACGGGGTGGGGTGGGGATGCCTTTCTCTCAGTGGTCAGAGTATCCTCCCAAGCACAGGCGCCCCATCCTCTCCCTAATAAGGTCTCTGGGGAGCTGATAAGACTTTGGAGGGTATAGGACACATAGGAGGGTAGATATTATGGCTACAGCGGACAGGGGCTCCCAGTCCCATCTAAGGTTAAAAGACTCAGAGAGGCTGGAATCAAAGTGATCGTGTGAAGAGTGCCATGCAGTAACCAATTACAAGGCGACATGGGCCTTGCCAAATATTTTGTATGGTGTCGGTATCTCCGGTGCCCTTTCCATAGCCCTAAGGAGTACAGCCCTCAGGGGGCTTTGGGACTGAATGCTCCACACTAAGCGTAGGCGACTCAGCGTCAGAGTATAGTGAAAGTATGAAGCTATAATGCGTTTATGTGCAACAAGTCTGTGGACTAATAGTCATTCCTGTTATTTCTCTTACTTAACATTTTGTTTTTGTCAAAGGAGGGAAGAGAACTGGGCAAGTGTGGGGAAAAGGTAAGACCAAACCACATGTATACAGCCTCCTGGTCCCAGGTCCCCTGGACTGCCTTGGGCACCTTCCAGTACCCCTGAGAAAGTGTCTTCCCAGAGGTGGCTCCAGGTATAATCTCACCTACTGTGGAGCGAGGCACTGCTTGCCTAAACCTCTTTCCTTAGGACTTGGCAGTCACAGCATTTGCCATATACAGCACTGGGGGTGAGGTTAAGGTGTCAGAGGGCTTCAAGGTCCAGATCAAGGACAATTAGTACCAAAGGGGAGAGAGAGAGAGAGAGAGAGAGAGAGAGAGAGAGAGAGAGAGAGAGAGAGAGAGAGAGAGAGCAGAGACAGACACAGAGGAGAAGAAGAGTTTCAAGATCAGTTTGGAAGTGGGTGGGCCAGAGAACATGTGCAAGATTGACAGGCCCTTTCCATTGAGAGCACTACTGACATTGCCTTAGGGAGGCTCGGGACCTGGTCACATCAATCACTATTTTAAATGTAGTGTGTACTGTATCCACCACCAGAATTTAGATGTTTCTGGGCCTCTCTGGCAAATTGATCTAGCAAGCTAAACCGAGACTCAGGGGCCCTGGAAGATTCCACACCTATGGGAGGAGAGACCACAATCTTGGCCTGGAAATAGGCCTTAGAGTCTGGAGGGGCAGAATGATGAAGCCCGGTGTCTGTCAGGCAAATCTTGCCCAATCCTGATTCCATCCTTAAGGAGGAAGCGGAAACTCAGAGTTGAGAGGATCTCTGTTTGAGTACTCCTAAGACCACCACACAGGGAGGCAAACATTGTTCAGCACAACTTCCATGGTTAAGTGAATACTTGGTAGGTGATGGGGGGTGTTCAAGAACCAGCTGCTTCTGTGGTTGGGCGCACATACATAAGACAGGTCTCAACTCACAGAAATACTTGGGTTGAGCTTGGTGGGGTGGGCTGCTGAGATCGTGTATCAGTAGGGTCACAATCCAACCCACATTCATAGGCTGGGATGGGCTTTACAGGAAATTTCACCTACATGTTCCTATTTGCTCTTTATAACCTCCTATAAGGTAGAAGCACATGCAGTAATCCTCCTCAGCACCAGGAAGGACTGTGCTCTACAGTTTCAAGGCCACCTCAGCTTTGTCATCTCAGTTTCTTTGGACTTTTCCAAGGGTCCACTGTGGGAAAATTCCTAGATAAATATACTTCGGAAGTTGTAAAGTTAAGATATATGTATGACCTTGTCCCTTCTCTGCCCAAAGTTCTGAAGAGGGGCAAATTTACTCCAAAACTTAGCAGGGGTGGGAAGGATTAAGAGCATCACAACAGATGCCCTTTATGTGGAAGAAACACTGGACCTTGGGAAAATGTGTTCATGTACGAGTAAATGTACTACTGCATTGACACTCAGCATCTATTGAGACTAAGCCTTTGACACTGGCATGAGTTCCTTAGTCTTCTGGGGTGTTGAGGCTGAACTAGTCAGGATTTTCTAGGGAAGCAGAACCAACAGGATCTACAGTATGTAGACAGTAGCCCCTTAGCCACAGTTTTGCTTTCCATATTTTAGTTATGGGCAGTCAACCACAGTCTGAAAATGTTAAGTGGAAAATTCCAGAGAAAAATATTCATAGTGTTAAACAACTTTTATTACAAGAGGTTGTTATAATTGTTCTATTTTATTATTAGTTATTATTAATCTTTACTGTGCCTTATTTATAAATTAAACTCTATAATTGATATGTATATATATGAAAATACTGTATTCATAGGATTCAGTACTATCCTGAATATCAGTATTTTCAGGCACTTGTTGAGGATCTTGGATGTATCCCCCAAGGTAAGTGGGTAAGGGGAAATACTATATATAGACAGGAGACAGAGAGACAGAGAGAGAGAGACAGAAAGATCAATGTAAATACATTCACTGAACAAAATTAGAAGGGGCTGGGGATATAGCTCAGTGGAATAGGCGCCTGCCTAGCAAGCGCAGGATCCTGAGTTCGATCCCCAGTACTGCCAAAAAAAAAAAAAAAATGAACAAAATTAGATCATAAAGATTCATATTAGGGTATCAATCCTTGGATCCATTAGTAGTTCACAGTCATCTGGAAACTGGAAACTATTCTCTAAGCCATGGTGATTCTTAACCATTTTAAAAATTTTTTTGGCGTAGCAAACAAGATAAGGATGACTGGCTTCTTGATCTGATGAGTAGCAAACAAGCATCTGCCATATGCAGTGCCCCGTGCTATGGGGGAAGCACAGGGGAAAGATGGTGACATTTGTTTCTCGGGAGCTCAGATTTTAAGTTGACCATGTCAGAGTGTAAGGTAATGCAAGCACTTGGGACTATGGAAGGGATTACTTCTGCTGTAGAGTCTCAAGAAGGCCCTATTCTTGTCAGTCTTAAGGCTCAGTTAACAGTATTTTGAAAAGTGCATAGAGTTTAACAAGTAGAGGTCAAGAAGAACAGTACGCCAGTCTGGGTGTCCATGAGGAATGTTGTTACTCTAGCCTTATTGAGTGGTGTGTGTGTGTGTGTGTGTGTGTGTGTGTGTGTGTATATGTTGTGGGTAGCAGTGGGTAGGGGATGGCCATTCAGGGCTTTCTGGGGGCTGGAGGGAAAAAAAAAAAAAATTACATGGGGATCTCAATTAGAAAAGTTACTTTATATTCACCTTGGGAAATGCACTGAATCCCTTGCTGAAGAGTGAACACTTCCCACAGAAGGTAATGGAGGTGGCTGGTTTATTTGAAGGAGGAAAGCGGAGAACACAGATCTTTGAAAAGTCCTTCTGTCAATGCATGAAGGATGGAATGAAAGGGGCCAGAGGTTGGTGCAAAATTTTTGGTAAGAACTGGATGAGGACTGAACTGCTGCACAGGAGGAAGCAGAAATGGGTGGGAGGGACTCATATGACACCTGGTAGAAGAAATTCTGGCAGGAGTGGGAGGAAGTAAGTCCTGAGTTTTTCCACTCATCTCTATTTTAGCACTAGGTCTCTTTTACCTTGAGTCAGATCCTTCTGTTTCTTGATTCCCCTCCAGATTGGAGGCTTGGTAAAGGCAGAGAGTACCAGCTGTCACCTTTGGGTGGCCCGCAGCCTTCAGTTTAGAGCAGTCATGTGAAATGTCTGTGACAGTGAGGTCCCAGAGGAGGGCTGGTGGCATGCAAATCACATGAGCCAGGGTGTGTTTGTGGCCATGTGGGTGTGACACAAGCCTGAAGTGAAACTGTACAGGGCACACAGGTGGCCCTAGCACCTGTGTGGGAAATTCTTGCCCCAGAGTGAGGAGGGGTCACCTCACCAGTGCCACCTGTGTCACCTCTCTCTGAACTGGAAGGGGAGCCCTGGTCAGTCCCCGGGGAGGGCCCAGGCCCTCGATCTGTGCTTCAGTGGGAAAGCTGAGAAGACAGGCCTTCCAGGACTCTGGCTGAGGGGAGTGAAGGTGCTGGCTGCTTCCTGGTGCCGCCCTTGCTACCTACAGCCACCACAGGTGCCACAAAAGCACACAGAGGAACTCATCACTAATTATAGGTCTGTGGTGGCACCCACTGAGTCACTTGTTTGTCAGGGTGAGTGCTGTGGGCTAAAATACTCTATTTGGTTTCTTCTTTTCTTTTTGAAAAAGTTACATTTGTGAAAGCATTGTAGAATATTTGAACATTCATACAATTAAAAAGTTAAATAAAAGCAACTGTTGTTCTACCAGTGAAGACAGCCAGTGCCTAATTCTCATGCATATAAGGGAATAAGGTATGTACGTAGGTACCTTTGTGTCACTTACCATATACATGGTGCACCACATATGCGGTCGCTACTAACTATATACAGTGCTTTGGTTTCATCGGTGAATCACTAGGGTCCCCACCTGGCTTTGTCTGCAGGAAGTCCTAAGGCTCACTTGAGGCCTTTCTCTCTTTCATTGTCTGTGAGCAACAGAAGGTCGCTCAATCCAGAGGGAGCCTGTCCTGCATCTAACCAGTAGGTAACTGGTCAGGGTCTGACTTGTGCAGTGCTGTTTGTTTTCTTAGCTGCCATGTGGTGTCAATGTTGAAAACTCTTCACCCATCCTGTGATGTCTTCTCAGATCCACAGCATCCTCACAACTCTTGAGGAATCCATGCTCAGCTCCAGGGTTGTAGCTCTCCAGGTCACTCTCTCGCACTGGAGCCTGGTTCCCACAGTGCTGCCATGAATCCCAGTGGCAACGCTCTGAGGCTTCTGTTACCTCTGCTATATCCTGTCCTAGTTCTGCAAACCTCAGGCTCAAGTGAAGACCCTGGGCCCACAGCATGATGTCTTTCTGTCCATCTTTTCTTTGAGCCCTTCGGAATCTTTTCCTAACAACAAAATATGGCCAGGGATTGCCCTGCTTTCCTAATTTTAAATCTTTCTTTTTTCTTTGTAATCCTAGGAATTGAATCCAGGGCCTTTGAAAGCAGCTACAGTCCCAGCTCTGTTTTTTAGTTTTTATTTTTGAGACAGGGTCTTATTAAGTCACTGAGTTACCCTGACTGGGCTCAAACTTGTGACCCTCTTTCATCACCCTCTCAGGAGGGTGGACTTGCAGACATTCATTAAGTCTTTAAAGAAATTGTGTAGTAATTGAGATTAACTCCTTCCCAGAAGACTGTGGGATCTTTATGCAATTAGTCATTTTTCTCTTTGTTTAGAAACCATCTCTACACATCAGGGAATATGTGTCAGACTATAAAAAAGCTTAATTCTATTGCTCCTCAAGGAACTGGTCAGGCAACTAAGATCTCCTCCAACAGGGCCAAGAAGATAAACTGAACAGAGAGCTACATGACCGCCTGAAAAGTCCCTGACCTGTCCACCTAAGCAAGGAAGCAAGAGGCAGCTCTCATGCATTGTTATGTGGAGATTTTCTTCTAGACCAAACAAAACCCACTCATCTCTTTACCCTAATGCTGTCCTGGTGATTTGGGCCTCTCTGGATTCAGTGGGCAGGCTTAGATGCCAGATATCTCTTCCCAGCACATTGCTGGAGGTCCTAGCTGAGCTATTTCATACACAGGTTTAAAAAGTAGAAATTCTTCAAATTCTGAGAGCTGAGGACTCAATTTGAATAATGATTATGTGTACATAACCGAGGTATTCTACCTGCTATGACACTCCACATCTTACCACTCCTGACTTCCCACGGTCAGGCTGCTATCGCTGCTCATCTGGACACTTACAGAAACCTCCTGTCAGCTTCTTTGCCTCTGTTCCTTCCCCTCTGGAGTCTGTTCTTCACACAGCAGCCAGAGCCAATGGCTTAAAGCGTAGACACTGCTCTCCGCGCTTCCCATCCCCACCCCACTCTGTCCTCTATGCCCAGGTGGAGGATACTTTTGTTTGGAATTCCTTCTACTACTCCTCAAATTTTATACTTCATTGAGTTGTTTCTTTAAGTATTGTCCCTCTCCTAAGAAACATGGTTGAAGATCCACATGAACAGGCCCACATCCTCCCTTTCTGTGATGGAACCCACTAGGCCTAGAACAGTGTCTGGCACACTGTTGATGCTTAATGAATGCATTTTACATATGTGAATGCGTGTATGAAGCTCTTTCTCAAGTTTGTGGAGATGAAACACAAGAAGTAAAATGGTTTTTGTTTGCTGTGGAAAGAATAGTTTTCCTACCACCAGGAATTTCTTGGCTACTGTCTGAAGTTTCTAGCAGTGTCTGTATACAAGACAGCAGGCATGCACATGCGCGCGCGCGCGCGTACACACACATACACACACACACACACACGCATGCATGCACACATTGACATGGGTAGATAGAAACAGATTTTCTTTCTTTCTATTCAAAACCATAGTTTGGAGCAGTTCCTCTCCAGAATCTTCTCTGCCTCTCGGTGTCCTTTGGACCCTACAAGGGCTGTCATTTATTGCCACTGCTCAGCAGGTTCTTCAGGAGCAATGCATCTGTGATGTTGCAGTCTGGTGTTTAATTGCTTCATCCCCTTTCGGGGAGGTCCCTTAAGGCTTTTCAACTTCTGGGCTTTCAAATGAACACAGGTTTAGATAGGGTTTAACTAATTAGTTCTGTTCCATGCTACACTGGCTACGGGTCATTCACTCATCTACATTCAGCGGGTACCTCAAATGGCTGGAGGATCCAGGGTCCACTCATATGCTGGTCCCTCAGTGTTATTTATGAGCCTTCTCTGTCCCTCATTGTTATCTGGGCTTCTTTATAGCACGGTGGTCTCAAGGTAGGAGGACTGTTACACGGAAGCTGGCTTCGAAGAGGGAGCAGAATTTCCAAGTACTGAGTTCTAACCTTTATTCTTTTACTTATTAGATTTGTCACACTGGGCAAATTACTTCAATTCTCTAAGCTTAAACTTCTCTAAAATGGGGATTATAATACATATTTAAAATTTTGTCTTGAGGGTTTAAAGTGAAATCTAAGAGGAGAGTGGAACCTCAGAACTCATGCCCTGGGAATTCACTGGGGTTAGAAGACAACGTTGTTTATTCCTTTTCTTCAACTTACCTGAACTATTCATAGGAGAGGGAACTTTGAGCTGAAGTGTGATCTGAGGCTTATGCAAGAAAAGTTGCCATTTCATAGTTTCATATTATTATCTATGTTGTTTGGGGTAAATCCCAGAGTAGATATTCAGATTAAAGGGTGCTTTATGGGTGTTGAAGGCAAAGCCCAGGGGGCAATATGAGACAAAAGGATCTAAGAGTTTCCTGCATAATAAAGCCACAGAAAATATGTTTTCTAACCCTTGAGCTCAGAGGAAAGCTTATAGTGAGAGGTTGAGATTCCAGGGAAACCAGCTAAGCTCTAGAAGGGGGAGATTGTGTTCTTTTTGGCCTTGTGTCTGATATTAAACCTCAATCTGTTTTCTTTTCCCTAATTGCCTCCATTGTCACCAAACCTTCAGGAAAAACTTTGTGCTGGTGCTATGTGCAGGCCTAAGGAGAAGGTGCCACATATAACTTTCACTGGAAGAAGAGAGAGGATATCTTAGGAGGAAGATAGAGAAGATATGAAAGAAACTCTCAGCAGGAATATGAAGAATATTTGAGCCCATTTTACAAGTACTGGGGAAAAAAACCCTCCAATTTAGTACGTTAAGTAGGGACTCTAGCTGTTTCTTTGCAAGTGGACAGCCCTGGAGGCTGACAAAATTGGGGATAGTCTGCATATGTACATAAAGAACTTGACCCATTGCTGACTCACCTTGAGTGATGACTTTGTTATTATCACTCAAGGTGCAAGTAACTTCCTAGGGAAATGAAGCAACTGGTATCCAAACTTAGGTTTGTCTAGGTCTAAAGGTCTTCACTTTTTCCACTCTACCACATTTTCTTCAAATATTATGTTCTTGCCACTAAGGCTTTAGTTAGTTTTAAAGTGAAATGAAAAAAATGGTGACAGCCTGACTTAAATGGTGACACACCTTGGGTCCCTCAATGCAAGGCAGAGGCATTTTTAGGCCTGACTTGGTTTTACCCAAGTCTATTTGCTCTTGATTAATTTGGGTCAAGTCTGCGGAGATTAGTAGGCTGTAAAGTTCTTCTCTGTTGTAACTCTTTTAAAATCTTGTTTATATGCTAATTGTGCTCTACCCTCAGATAGGGTTATATTATTTCTCAAGTAAATAGCGACCATAATGGGAAAAGAAACAAGAAATGCAAATGAAAGAAGACAAAGGGAAGAGTGAGCAGGAGCCAGCTTAGTGGAAACACAAATTCCTGCTCAGAGCTACCTTGTCTCATATCTAAACTCACACCTTTTATTTTTTATTTACTTGAGCATAACAAGCTTTCTTTAAATTAGTAATTGTATTGTTAATGTTTTATCAGCTGTAGATGTCATGGTCACATTCAAATCTTCTCTCAGTAGATGGAGGATTCCGACCACTTATTGAAACATAAAATGAGTCTGAATCAGCACATCTGAAGATTCTTTCATGATCTATGGTCTTCCTTTCATTGTTAAAACAAACTCGTCTATGTTCTCAAAAAGGTCTCAGAAGACCTCATGTCCCCACCCCTCTCTCTTTCAAAGTGAGAGCCAGATCTGCTAAAAGACTAAACTTCCTCAGCAGTCCTTGCAAACAGTCCTTCAACCTCCCTGTAGCTCCTGTCCAGGAGAAAGGTTGGTGCTGGCCTGACCCCACCTCTACCTCCAGACCAGCATTCATCAACCTTCAGGTAGAAACTCTTTCCTTCCAAGTCGTACTTTTCACTTATCTCCTGTATTTTCCCCTCCTGGTGACTGATATCTGCTTGTTGCTTTGTTAGTTCTAGTCCTTCATTGGTAATTTTGGGATCTGCAGTGTCATGACTTTCATTTATTTCTTTGTTGCAAACTCCTGGACATTGTTCCCTCCAATGTCCTTCATTTCTTTTCTCTTCAACCAGCCTCAGCTTGGGACCGTGCGCTAGTGTCCTAAACTCTGATCACAGTGTTCTGGCCTCACTTATCTCTGTGATTACACTTCGACCTCATATGCACCTCCTGACCCTTGATCACTATTTTCTCTAATTTAATCAACAGATTCCTCTTTTTCTCTATATAACCTAGGTCCCATATGTTATACAGAAATCTTTCAGAAACATCTTTGTTTCCTATACCACAGAGTAAAATCCCATCCTAGAATCAATGGTACTGTTTCTCCCTATATTCTTCATTCAGCCATCTGGGAAAATAATTATATAATCGTACAGGTTAGTATGGAGAGAAGTTTATGATCTTTTATCTCAGATTCGTAAGAGCACTCATCTCAACTCTGTCTTTAGTCAGCTCTTTCCTTTATTTCTTTCAATGACTTTCAAGTCATATTTGTTCCTTTAAACCTCATATTCAGTCATTATTTCTTTACTATCAACAGACTCAACAGACAATCAAAGATATTAATTTCGACTCTTGACTGTAAACTTTTCCACATATACCCCAATGTGGCAGTCATATTTGGTTGCTTATGAAATAGCCACACACATTCCTTCTTGATAAAGGAATTTTAATTTAGGTGATTGGTGGCCATGTTCTTCAGGGAGACTTGGCTCTTGCCTGCCCTAGTGGCTATGTCATAATTAGTCCAGCCTAGTTATTCCCTGTCAGTATGGTGCTTAGGCACGTGATAACATCCTGGCTATTGAATTGGAGTCTATTGAGAATTCTAAGAATGATTCTCTCCTTGAAAAAATGGAGACCAAAGTCTTCATCTCTTCTATCTCTGGTCTTTGGATATTGTTCTGTGTGTAGATTGGAGCTACTGCATGATGTTTGGCTGGGATGGGAGTAGCTGGTGTGCTGAGGGTGCCATTAGAGAGGAAAGAATCAGAATCATTAATGATATTGCTAAGCCACTGAATTAGCCAGCTCCTGTCTATGACCATCCAGTTGTCTGATTCTTTAATATGTGAAATACTAAAATGTTCTTATTATTTAAATTTCTTTTGGTGGGATTTTATGTTGCTTAGCAGCAAAAGCATTCTAAATATACTAGCCTTTTCTTCTAGACTCTGAAGTATCTCCACTTATCAAATTCAATTAATTTGCCTGTGGTCTTGATCCTCTTGCTTTCTGTCCCTTCTGGAAATTTATCACATAACTCACTCCCATCTACTTTTCCTTCTTTATATCAAAAGCTTCCCTTGAGTTGGACATGCGGGGACATACCTGAAGTTCAGCATTCTGGGAGGCTGAGACAAGAGGATTGCAAGTTTGAGCCAAGACCCTGTCTTAAAATAGAAAAAGGGCTGGGGCTATAGCTCAGCATGACAGTCTTGGGTTCAGGCCCCAGTATCACAAAAAAAGCTTCACTTGAATACATATCTTCTTGTTCTCAGCAAATGTCTCATCTCCCCATCTCATGCAAACTTTTTAGAGTGAATTTACTTTTTAGTTTTACTTCACCACCCATTTTCTTTTCAAGGACCTACCTTTGTCTTCTGGCTTTCCCATTCCATAAAAATGGTCAAGTTAGAGTTACCAGTGATTTCTTAATTATCACATTCAGTGGAATGTGTAAGAACTCATGTTCTATTGCACCTCCGCTGCACGTGATGCAAGTTATTGAACATCTGTGGTATCTAAGCATCCATGCAGCGTCCACGCTTTCCTCATTGCCCTCATGTTTATAGCTTCTTTTGCTTTCCTGTGGATGGATATCCTGTCTCTTCTTCTTTCTCACATTTTGGTATTTCTTACACCGTAGCTTCAGCTCTATTCTCATCCTACATATTGTCTCTGAGGCAGTGCACCCGCCTTTGTGATTGAAATAGTTCCCACCTTGCTGGTTTTGACCTCCCAACCTCAGATATTTTGCCTGATTTCCAGATCCTTCTGTTGACTGGGTTGCTAAAAATGTGTACCAAGATGCCATTCAGTCCCTCTTAAACCTGTGTGGCTAATCTGAACTTAAGACGTTCCCTAGCAAACTTCCTCTTTCACCTAGATTTGTAGTCTCATCACCTACTAATCACTTATGTAAGACACTTGAAGGCCTGAACATTTCCTTTTCTTCCCTTTTCACTCATTTAGTCCATCATAAAATGCAGGCTGGCTTTGGCCCCTGTTAGCTTTCAATACTACTTCTGCATCTCCATTCCTGATGCCAGACCACAGGATCTTTTGACTCAGAGATGGTAGAAATGAGATTGGACTAGATATTGCAGGATGCACCCTCCTGCACAGGCAAAGCTTTATTCTTTGTTGAGGGCTTCAGTCAAATCAGAACTTCAGGTGAAGGGAGCCAGCAACTTGTTAAGAGACAAACAGTGACCAAACCGTTGTTCCCAGAACAAAGGGGGCAGCAGATTTTTATTGAATACCAGTCACTTTCAGGGACCAGCAGAATGATTCCAGAATATGTCTCTTCTTGTGAAGGATTCAGATCTGTGGGTGGCTATGGCCAACCTGTCCTAGAGGCTATTGAATCTTCCTGTATGTAGTGCATCATCCTTCATGGAACATCTTGGCCCAGTGCTTGGTGGGCTAACAAGTCACCCAGCTTCATTCAGAAAATGCTGAGTTACACGTACTGCTGGTCCTGTCACCTTGCATATATCCACTGGTTTTACAATTGAGCCAAAGGGCTTTCAATGCTTAAGCTGCTGAGAAAGCACGGTGGTGCTGCAAAAGAAACTCCAATGGGAAACAGGCCAAGGACAAAACCTTTTCACATGATTAACATGTCTAGAGGTAGAGCTGAGCAGATTCTGACTCAAGGGTTAAAACCACAAAGGGGACAGGCAAAATATGAAGATGGAGCCACATTTTTTAAAAATTAAGTTCATTAGCACAGTTTACATACACATAGTGATCACGTTCATCACAGGGAACTTGTACCTGTACATGATATATCTTGGTTCCTCTTGTTTTCCCCATTCCCCTCCCCTCCCTTCGACACCTGTTCCCCTCCTTATTTACAAAGCTTTGTTTCCGTATTATCCTCCTTTCTCATTTTTTCTTCTCTCTTCCTTCCTCCCTTTATCCCTCCCTAATTCTTCTTATGTTTTGAGCAATTTCTTCCTGTTTCATAATATCTATTATACATTTTTGGTTTTTATTTACACTTTCAGTTTCTCATACGCAAAAGACAATGTGGTATTTGCACATGGGTGTCTAATTTATTTCACTTGATTAAGAGTATGGTCTCAAGGTCTATCCATTTAGCTATAGATGCCTCAAGTTTATCCTTCTTTATGGCTGAGATGATGGCATTAGATACAGGAAGATTCAGTAGCCTCTAGAACAAGTTGGCCATAGCTACCCACAGATTTGAATCCTTCACAAGAAGAAACATATTTTGGAATCATTCTGCTGGTCAATTTGTAAGTGACTTGAATTCAATAAGAATCTGCTGCTCCCTTTTTATATTAAAAAACCCATATCTTTTTTAACCATTCATTAGTTGATGGATGTTTAGGTTGTTTCCAAGATTTATGTATTACAGACTGTGCTGCTATAAACGTGGATGTGCATATATCTCTGTAGTATGATACTTTTCATTCTTTGGGGAAGATACAAGATGGGGAATAGATGAGTCTTAATTTCTCTTAATTTGTCTTAATTTTTTGAGGCATCTGCACACTGATTTCCACAGTGGTTTCACCAGTTTACACTCCCACTAACAATGAAGAAGGGCTCCTTTTTCCCCACACTCCCACCACCACTTATTATTGTTTGATTTCTTGATAGTAGTCATTCTTTCTGAAGTGAGACAGAATCTCAGTGCTGTTTTAATTTGCATCTCTTGAATGACCAGTGATGTTGAACATTTTTTTTCATGTATTTATTTGCTGTTTGTACTTCTTCATCTGAGAAGTATCTGTTTATTTCAGATGCCAATTATTGGACTAGGTCTTTAAATTTGGATGGGTTATGTTTTTTCATCATATGTTCTAGATACTAGTCTTTCATCTGAGGAGCAACTAAGATTTTTTTTCCCACTGTGTGGATTGTCTTTTCACTTTTTTGATGATTGCTTTTGTGCAGCAAAAGCTTTTCAATAAGATGAGATCCTACCTGTTGATTCTTTGTAATATTTCCTGTGCGATTGGGGTTTTGTTCATGAAGTCTTTGCCTACACCTATGTCTTCAAGAGTTTACCTATTCTCTCTTCCAACAGATTTAGTGTTTCCGTTTTAATATTTAGACTTTGATCCATTTTTATTTTAGTTTAGTGCCTGGTGATAGACACAGGTCTAATTTTAGTCTTTGTCATGGAAAGCCAGTTTTCCCAGCACCGTTTATTAAAGAGACTGTCTTTTTTCCAGTGAACATGTTTGGTTCCTTTGTCAAAGATAAGGTGGCTAGATGTGTTTGTAGTTGTGTCTGCATCTTTTAATCTATTCCATTGACCCTCAGGTCTGTTTTATTCTCAGTACCATGCTGTATCTATCACAGTAGCTCTGTAGTATAATTTCTTTAGTCATCCATCAGACATCAGGAGACCCAAGTGAAGAATCAGTGTTTTCAGCAAAAGTAGAATTTGAATCCCTGAAAAGTAACCCAGGCAACTATTATCATAATCAGTGCTGAGAGGGACCATCTATAGCAAGGCTAATGGGAAGCTTGTAATGCACTGCTCAGCTATGTGATTTCCAAAATTAGTGATTTTACGTTAACACAGAACAAGTGAAAATAGAGCGGTATTTAGATTTTTTCTCAGTAGCAATTTCTCATTTCATGCCAGCATCCTGGATTTATGATTTTTATCATGGTTTTTTGATGAATCTGTTGAAACATACTGTTACAAAGGGTAATATTTTACTGTGTCCTGGAGTTTATCCTATCACTCCAGCCTTATGTCCCAGCACTGTCCCACCCTGGTTGTCTTGTCATAATCCCCACAGCCACTCCTTCAGCTTTGGTCCGCACCACCTCTCCTGACAGCAATGACCTTCTAATCGCTTTCTCTGTCTCCATTTGACCTGCTTCAGCTCACCCTCCACATAGCTAGCAGGAGTTCACATCTTCACAATCAGGCATGACCAAGACATGCTTGTGATTGCATTTTCCCATGGCTTCCCATTTTTGTTTACAGGGTGCAGTGTGTGCCCATTACTATGGCGTGAGGTCTTTTCATGAGCAACCCCTGTCCTCTGGTTTGAATGCTTTTCCCTCAGAATTAATGTGTTGGTAACTTAATCCCCTAATTCATATGTTAAAGGTATTTGCAGGTGAGACCTTTGATTGGATCTTGAGGGCTCTGTCTTTATGAATTGGTTAATCCACTCACGGATTAATGTGTTATTGTGGGAGTGGCTTTGCTATGAAAACATGCTGTCTCTAGCTTGTTCAGTCTCTGTCTCGCAGTGTGACGACCTCTGTCATGTAGGAAAAAGGGCCTCACTAGATGCTCAGCAGAAGCCAGAGCCATGCTCTTGAGCTTCCTGGCCTTTAGAATCATGAGCTAATTAACCCTCTTTTCTTCATAAACTACCCACCTGTGGTATTCAGTACAGCCACATACAGTGGACTATGACACCGTGCTTGCTTCCCCAAGTTTGCCTTCGGGCATTCTGCATCACTATTTACTCTTTCACGTCAAAGAGTTCCTTTTCTTCCCTACGCACATCATATTATTTCTGAACACGCTAACACACATAGACATACGTGCTGCTTTGCCTATCAGACTTCTAAACTGGATGCTGTCTCATTTCTATCCCAAGACTCTGCTATTTGAGGTCTTATTAATGTTGGGGTGGCAGTTATTGACCTATCATAGGGATTCCTTAATATTTGTTGAATGAATAAATAGATGAATAAACCAATCTCTAGAGGGTTCAGTCTCCCAGATTTGTCAGTAGATCGGGCTCTTCTGAGCTTCAGCTCAGGGTATGAAGCATGAATTAAGAACTGTGCTCTGAGATCACTGCTATTCCTGTATTTCCCTTCCTATTGCAATTTTCAGTTTGTTTTGTTATTCTTCTGGGGTTGGCATACAGGAAGATTTCTCCAAGGATCCACATGTAGGAAACAGTATATGCTATTTATGAGTCTGGAGTAATTTGTATAAAACTAAAATGTGCATAAATAGTTATGTTTATTTTCAAGTAGCCACGGTGGATGTTACTTTCTGATTTTCTTTTCTTCTCTATACCTCTCATTCTCATTGCCTTAGAAATGGCTGGATAAGAAGAGAACCCTCATCAAAGAAAAGAGTATCTTGGAGCTGGAGGAGACTGAGAAACAAAACAGTGCTCACGGCAATGTGCCTCTTTCTTGACTGTGTAGAGCACTGCATTGGGATGGGAGATGTTTCCAGTTTGGGGATTTCCCTCTCTGTGGGAGATGTTCCCCTCTCTTTTCCTTTACTGTCCACATTCCAAACCTCAAGTCCACACCTGGAACTCTCACCCACCCATAACATCTGTGAAAAATTCATAGCAAGGTTAGTCCCGGGCGAATGTGGAATATATGGATTCAGGTGCATTTTCTCACGTCTGCTCCTTCCCTGGAATGCAGTAAGAAATGGAGAAACCTTTAAGTGGATCAGCAGAATTTCTTATCAGGGAAGGGGGAAACCATGGGTTAGGCAGACCTTTTTATGTCTTCAAGCCATATTAGAAGCAATTATCTACTTGACCTATTAATCAGGATAGGGAAACATTTGTCTTTGAGGAATAATTTTTAAGATTCTTTAGACTTCCTGTGTGTTCATTAACTGCTTACAATCACAAAGACTTTACAAAGCAAAATGAGGGGCAAGAGTGGTAGTGATAAAATTATCATTATTACTATTGTTATCATTTACCTAGGAACCTTCAGGCTCTTCCAGACCTTAAGGAACAATTTTAAAATGGAAAAGAGAGTGTGTAAGGACAAGGGCAGCCGGGGCACTTACTAATAAGTGGTGGAGTCTGTTCTTCCTCTTCCATATGCTGCAGAAACATGAATCATGACCACATCTTTCCAGATCAAGGAGGGCTGCAGAACCACTCCTAGATGTTCCCAAGTATGCCTTGTCAGATGACCTGAGTGTGACCGTGAGCTGTCTATGTCCCCTCTCCTTACTTCCAGGGGACTGGAGTGGAAAATCCCAAGAATGTACTTCAGTCGATTCTATGGCTCTCAGAGGAGGTTTCCTTAGCAATTTGGTAAAATATGCAGAAATTGGAAAATGCTAATGGAGGTCTCAGGGATGGAAGCAGCCTGTAAATGCACAGCTTTGCACAAAGAAGACACTTCATGTTCCAGGATGGGGTATGGAGTGTGGAGTAGCGTCTGAGGCATGTATTGCATCTTCTCAATCTTTCTTTTCCCTTGTCTGCTCAAGTGGTAGCAGAAATCACAAAGGTGCTAACCTGGTAGTGTATTTTGTCTAAGGAAATATTATTCTGCTTTTGATTTTTAGGATGTTATGATTCTGCAGGTAGGATAATGTAAAAGTGTTCAAATACAGAGAGATTTTAACCCACTATATCCCTCACTTCAGAAGTCCACAGGCTCTGAAATCAACTCTCAAACTTCTCAATTCATGTTATGAAGCAATCATAATTTTAATCTCAAGATTATAGTCAGTATCTAAAATAAAGCTTAAGGCTTTTTTCACTTATAGATACGGCGATTGTAAATAAAATGTTAGCAGACAAAGAGAACAGTAGATGATCAGCTGAGGGAGCCTTATAAGGAAGGTGTGCAAAGAAAAGGTGGGTAGAGGGATATTAATGACACATTGTACTTGGTTCTTCACCTGGATCCCCTAGTGAGACAATTATAAATCAAGAAATGAAGGAGAAGAAGGCTGCAGAAAAAGATGAAGCGATGCTATCATAATAATAGGTACAAATGGGTATGAGAAGTGAATTTGAAAGCCAAATGCTGGCATTCCTCTGTGGCAGTGTCTGCCACCTTATATGGAAGTGAAAGGTAGATAAACTATGTAACTGTAAACATGAATAAATGGTATCTAAGAGGTAACGTGATGCAGCTTCAATAATCAAGAGACCTGAGACCTAGTACAGTTTAACCACTCATGTTCTGTGGGGCTGTCGAGAAGTTACTTAACTTCTTTGCAGAAGGAGATGGTAAGTCTGGATCAGCTGTTCTGAAACTTTAATATGCATATGAGTCCCCTGAGAAATTTGCTGGGTTGGCATTCGGGGGATGTAGGGCTGGCATGAGCTTTGGCATTTCTAATAAACTTTTAGGGGATCCCGGAGGTAATGGTCTTTGTAACCACACTCTGAGTAATAAGGATCTAGGTAATTTGTTTTGTCTTTTTGATTCAGTGCTTTTCTATGGAGTTCAGGCTGGCTTGAACCCACTTTGTAGCCAGGTTGGCCTCAAACTCACAGCGATCCTTCTGCCTTAGCCTCCCTAGTGCTGTGCCTCCACGCCTGGTTAGGTGATCTTTATGTCCTTTCCAGTTCAATTTCATGTGGTTTTGTGACATGCTGTTGAAGTAGCCAATGCTTCCTGTGTTACAGAAATAAAGGTGAAGCATTCACAAGGACTACTGTAGTAAATAAGAAAAAAGTCAAGAGATGTGGGCACTAAGCAATGAGGTGTGACTCCAAGACTCTGTAAGTAAGGGAAGCAGAACCAGGTCAGAGTCAGGGAATGAATCTCAGTATAAAGGGTGTGATCAGAGACAGAGGAGCAGATAACAGAGAGAGAGAACCAGGAATCCAGAGTGAAGACACTGAAAGAAGCAGCCCTCCCAGTGCAAAGGAGCAAAAGGGGCCCGTTGTGAGCCCTCTTTTGGTGCCTCATGGGCCTCCTTGGCTTCATTTGAAGCCACATGGCTACTTTGGCCCTTGATACACTCTCTCCTTTAGCTTCTTTTAAATGCAAAGACAGATCATGAGTTCACATGTGTTCCTTTTAGTGCATTCGAAAGAGTCTCCTCAGATGTTGACTGACAACAGTCAGCATGCAGTCCTAGTCCTAGTCCTGGTCTAGCACCAGGAACTAAGAGGAGAGGATCCACCACAGAGGTCCCAGGTCAGTCTGAGAACTAAGGAGGGTGAGGCTGGGGAACACTTAGTAAGGTGAGCACTCACATTGCTGTCAAAGCCACAAATCTCCTAGCTTATTCAGTGGAAAAATAACTTCAGTTTCGTGGCAATAATTATTTAGTAAGTCATTTAATATTTTAAAGGTTTTGTGAGAAATGCATTGTTATGCAATGTAAAAAGGGAAGAAATCAAAATTTGGCAGGTTGAAATTACCAACTTAGTGTCAGAGATGAAATAAAAACTCAGTTCTCTTCACCCTTGGTCAGTGGAGTTGCCTTGATAGCTTTATGTCCCTAGCACGTTGAATTTTGATTTCCTTTCATACTCTACTAAGCTTTTGCATCCATTATAATTATGTAATTATTGGATGCTTTGTTTCATTATTTGATAGCAAAATGTTTTAGAAAATAAATGGTCTGCCATATTGCTGGTAGTGAGATTCATTGTTGGGTGATGAGAGTATTTATCCTTTCTTCTTTGCAGATGGATTTTGTTTATCATCCTCTGAAAATCGATATTCTTCAGCAGGGGCCGGGGTCATTTGACAGCCCTGGGGCAGTGAATCCTGATTGGACTAAGCTACTCAAGACCTGTGTAGTGATTGTTGAGGTGAGCGCATGTGATGAAACTGTGACTGATGAAACACAAAGGGAAGTTGTCTTTGCTTTTAAAAAGGACACATTACAGAAATTATCCTTTTCTGCTTCTAGACTTTTGCTTACTACAAGTGAGGTGGCCTGGAACAGTGCTAGCATCTTGACACTGTGAAATGTCTGACAGAGTGTGGGGAGTAGAAAAGAAGAAAGAAAAGAGTCTCAGTCCCTGATGATGCCATTGAGGCAATGAATCAACAAAGCACTTCCTTTGGACCTTCAGCTGGGGTTTCTTTCCTTTGTATCCAGAAGCCTCCCAATACATATCGAGTGACTGGGATTTGCTCTGTCTAACTGGCATCAAACAGGGTTAGAAGCTCAACTTTATCACCAGCTAGCTTTGTAACCTTGGAAAAGTTATTTCCTCTCTATGAGCAAGCCTGATTCCTTAAAATAATGGAGAATAAAATACTTATTTCTCAAGGTTAAAGTTGAACACAAAATATGAACATACATAAAAATTATAATAATAATATAATAGGTATTATAAGAATTATAACACTTATTAATATTAGGTGACATATAATCATAACAGTACCATAATAAAGCTCCATTATGAGTGATCTGCAGTGAGAATGCTCCAAAGTTGACCTTCTTCCAGGAAAACTGCTCATCCGGGCACATTTGTAGCCTGCCTGTTTCCCTAAGGGCGCATGTGGAAAAGCTGGGGTGGAGTAGTTCCTCAGTGGAATATAAAAGCAAAATGGGGCTCACTAGACTGCTTCAGTGGCTGACCATTCCTGCACGATTCCGAGCATTTCAGTGCGTGTCTGGGGCTGCAACACACACTATTTCTTTTTCTTTTTTTTTTTTTTTTTTTGTGGTACCAGGGATCGAACTCAGGACCTTGCACTTGCCAGGCAAGCACTTATTCAACTGAGCTATATCCCCAGGCCCCACACACTATTTCTGTGTGTGTGTGTGTGTGTGTGTGTGTGTGTGTATGTGTTTTCACTGAGAAATGTATGGTCCCACAAATTTCAGGACAAATGCTGTGTCTTTGATTTATGGAAGAAAAAATGTTTAAGTTCCCAATTGTATTGTACCTGGAGAGTGTTGGTTCTCCAAGTAGAGCTTTGTAAAGGACCTTCTCCCACTTCATGGTTTTCAGCCATCCTACTCCCCAGAATGGGGCCACTGTCTTAGACAGGATCTTGACTGGGTGATTTATAAACAACAGAGATTTATGTACACTTTACTGGTTTGCTTTTAGCTCTAATCTCTTAAAGATGTAATCAACCAAATTGTTGGGAAACATTTCCACCACTTCTCACATAAACTCAAATTCTAGGTTTTTCTTTGGATAACCCAGGTTCTTTACTGTTTTCAGGGTTATTTTCAAACTGCAAAATTCTCTCTCAATGTTTCCCCTGTGTTCTTCTATTCAATTTTGGCTGCAGTAGTCTGACAGACAGAAAGCATAAACACTTTTATTTCATGCATCTGTAGTGGAACACTTAGCAACAGACAGAAGCTCCTCCAGGTCTGCTACATAGAAACATCAGAAATTTATGTCTCACAGTTCTGGAGGCTGAGAAACCTAAGACCAAGTTTCTTGCAGAGTTGGTTTCTGGTGAAGGATCTCTTCCGGGTTATAGCCTGTTGTCTCCTGTGAGACAGTACTTGGAGGTTCTTAATATAAAGGTATCTGTCGAGTTTGTGAGGGTTTCAACTACCTCCCTCTCAGATGTCCTGTCTAGGATTTCTAAAGTGTCCTCTAAATACTGCAAGGCTTGAGCAGCTTTACAGCTGTAGCCATTTTTTCTCCTTTTTTGTAGTAAGATTAAGGGTCAGTGGAGCGCTGCATTTTGTATGTGTTTGAGGTGGGAACGACCTCTTGTTTCTGACTGAAAATAAGAATGTCATTCTGATGAGTGTGACATCTTGGAAGTCTCTCTCAAGGCTGTTTGTTGTGAAGCCCTGGATAAGACTAGTGTGGCACTTGGACTTCCTAATGAGGAGGAGGAGCCCAAGGGATCCTTGCTTGGCGGGGTTCCATCCCAGAGCCTGTTATTATTATTAATTTTTTTAAAGGAAGGTCAAGAAAAGAGGAGCTGAGCCCATGGACATCTGCCTGGAGTAATCTTTCCTAATTGGTCTTTCTCCTCTGGAGGCTCAGTTTCAAATTTAATTAGCTGACTAATGATGGTAAATTATCAAAATTAAATGATAAATGTTAAAGTGCCTTGGCTACACAAAATAGTATATATAATTTCTAGGGCAGTTAATGTATGCTCTAACTTCTAAGGGCTAATCTAGGAAAATATTTTTATAATAATAAAATAATATAATAATAATAATAATTTCTTATGGCTTGGACTGAAGTCTTTTCTTGGTCTGGAACATTGCCTTAGGGGAGCATCTCATACAGTCTCTAGTTTCCCACTTAGTGAAAAACCCTCTCCTTTTGCCAGAGGCATCCCTGGAGGAAAGAGACTTTGTGAGAGATCTGTAAGTGTCTTTACAGTCCAGCAAGTAAGACTGAAAAGCAAATAAGTGCTTTTTATCCAGGAAGATGTGTGCTGTGGTAGGAAGGGTTGAGGGAGCAGGACTGAAGTGTCCGATGGAGGTGAGAGGTCTGGGTGAAAATGAGCAAGAGTTCCTCAGGTGGAGATGAGGAGGGCGTGATAAGAAGGGCAATCTGGACAGATAGAGTAGCACATAAAATGAGAGAGAGAGAGGGAGAGGAAGAAGGAGAGGGAGAGAGTGAGGAGTCAGCTTTCTTCTTGCTGGGACACAGTATCTGACATTCACAACTTAAAGAGAAGAGGCTTAATTGGCTCAAGGTTTCTGGGGATTCAGTCCATGGTTAGCTGGCTCTGAGGGAGAAACATCATGGCCCAAGGGCATGGCAGAGCAAAGCTGCTTAGCTCTGTGGCTACAAAGCAGAGAAGGGATACAGCACCAGAGAGGACAGAGCAAGGGGCCAGATACAGTACCCAAGTCACATCTCCATGACTTAGGCGGATGCACCTAGAAATGTGCTCCATCTCCCAAGTCAATCAAAAAGTGAATCAAGTTGACACAGGAGAGAGAGAGAGAGAGAGAGAGAGAGAGAGAGGAGATACACAGACAGGAAGAGAGAGAGTAAGACAGCAAGACAGACAGAGAGGAGGGAAGAGAGGGAGAGGGAAGGAGAAGGAGAAATGGAGGTGAAGAGAGTCGAATACATTTGGGAAGTACAAATTACAAGCAATGTTAACAAGAAAGGATAACATGGATGTAACTGAATGGACAGGGTCTGTTATTTAAAGAAGCACAATTAAACTCGTGCATTATATCTTTTCCCTTTCAGACTATCAAAAAGATGATAATATGATCGTTATAAAGATGTAAGCCATAAGAACAAACAGAACAGGAGAACAAAACAATAGAAAAAATTTTAGAAGCTAGATAGATACTAGATGGAAGAGTGAAACTTGGTTTAGCAGACTGGAGAAAATAGAATTATAATTTTAAACAGTGGAAAAAACTAAATAGGGAGCTGATTTGAACCAGAGATTGCCCCCACAAAATCTCAGGAATCAGAAATAAAAGACACTCTGTCACTAGAGGAAAAAGAGGATATAAAACCAGGAGAATTAGTTGAAAGTCTTAAGAAGGCCCTCCCAAATCATTTCCTCATCTGTGCAAGAAGACTTCTATTTTCACTCTGACAGAAGACTAGAGGGGTGTCTTCTTAAAAGGGTACATTAGATACTAAGTGAAATGGAGTGTGGGAATATCACATATGATGAGTTACTGAAAGTTTACATAACATGATCAGGAGACATCCCGCCATCTTCATCTCCTACCAGCCTCTCAGAATTTTGACAACTCTATCTTTATACCCAGGCAGGAGATTGAAAGTGCCTTCTCTGGAAAAGGGAAAATTTTAGAAAAATGGCCTAAATATACTGACATCAAGGGGAGTGGGAAGGGTAAAACCTGCAAAGAAGTTATGTGAAATAAGGACTATTTGGCGGGTATTAATTGTATCTATAAGGAAGTTGTTAGTGACCTTGGTTGAAGCAGTTCTGTTGGAGTGGATGGTATTTAGAAACTAGATCGTGGTGTACTTAGAAGAATTTTATTTTGAGACAAAATCCCATTATGTTGCCCAGGCTGACCTTAAACTTACACTTCTCCTGCCTCCATCTCCTGTGTAGCTGTGATTACAGGCCCGTGCCACTATCCTCAACTTGCTGTACACTTGAAACCTGGCACTCAGTTGGCTGAAACTAGCTATTTCTTGATGCTCATCTCTCTCAGATCCATGCTATAACTACAGTCATGCTTCAAGTCACATCTAGGAGGGAACTGTGTTTTCACCCAGGAGCCCACTTAGACACACAACATTGGGTTTCTACAGTGACTTTGTGAGAACATTTTTAGAGATTCATGAGCCTTGGCCAATATTGTTATTACATTCTTTAGATTAGTTATTTGTATTATTTTTAAATGTGAAACCTTAACTAGTTAAAAGAACCAAAACTGACCAGGGGGAAAATGTGTTGAATTATCTTGCCCTTCAAGTAATTACTCAGCACGAACCAAGAACTTCTCATTTGGAAAAGCAAGAGCTTCCTTGTAACATAAATAGTATTGATTCGTAACTGGAACCTCTGGTAGTACCGTTGCTGCTAATTTTGTATGTATATTTCATTTGAATATTTACCAGCATCCTAAGAGTTATAGAGATAAATGGAACCATATATATTGTACTCTCAAGAAGCTGACGGCAAAGGGGCGCTCTGTGTGCTGAAATAGCACTGGCACAGGGTACAAAAGGCTCAGGAAAATTCCTCTTGTGGGAAACCTTCTACCCAAATCAGCCACACATGGGAAGGCTAAGATAGGGTGGGGTTTCCTAGGAAGTGTGTCAGTTGTTCTGTCTTTTGTCTGACGTGAATGTGCCTTCAGTCTTTCCAGAGATGTGGATAGTGAACTCAACCCACAGGGCTGAGTTCAGACAGAGTAGTGAGGCTAAAGTGCAAAGAGGGTAAAGAGGGAAGATCTGTCTGTGGCGGTATTTGGTGTTTGTGGCAGTGCTCACTCCCTAAAGGACAGGAAAAAAATCACATTTTTTCCCTCTTCTTTACTCTCATACTCAATACAGCCCAAAAACTTTGGTCAACAACATGTCTCCTGTACAATCAAACAGTCCTACAATGGATTCTCCAGTGGACATCAGTTGTGTGTCCTATAATCCAGTTCATTTCTGAAACTGTCTACACAGAGATGTCATCAGATGGTACAGGTTGAGGTCTTAGTTCCACAGAACTGCTCCCCACTTCGGATGAAAACCATAAGCCCTGGGTTCCGACTAACTGGCTACAAATGAGAGTTTCTATGACTTCCAATGTTGGGTTTCAAAAACTTACTAGATCAGCTCACAGATCTCAGGGAAATGCTTTATCTGTATGCATTCATTTATTACAGTGGATACTGCAAGAGATACAAGTGAATGGCAGAGGCACAGGACAAGGTATGAGGGAAGGTATATGGATGTTCCACGCCCACTGCAGGCATAACATTCTCCAGGAATCTCCACAAGCTCAGCTCTCTGGAAGTTCTTGGAACCTTGTCCTTTTGGAGTTCTATGGAGGCTTCCTTCCATAGGCATGGCTGATGACATCACTGGTGAGAACAACCTTCATCCCTTCCCTGTATTCTAGAGGTAAGGGGCAGGCTGAAAGTCCACACGCTGTAATCCTGCCTTGGTCTTTCTAATTACCAATCCCCAAAGGGGAGTTATATAAAGGCTCCCAAACACCAGTTATCTCATTAGGGTACAAAAACACTTCTTACTTTGGAGGGTCTAAGAGTCTTAGAAACTATATGACAGGATGCAGGCCCAAAAGACCAAATATATATTTTATAATATTTTACTCCCTAGAAAGGAATTCAGAATTGGGGATGCATATGTGTTTCTGACTTGCTCGGTACTCAAAGGGTACATCAAAATTTAAGAAAAGGAACCTCAATTCTTGTAACCAACACATTCATATCTTCCCCATATGTAGCATAAAATTGGATCAGATTTACAATAACAGCTCAACATCAATGCGTAGAGCCTGTCTTAATCACCCTAAGTATGGGGACAAAATACCCAACACCCACAACCTGAGGGAAGAGAGGTTTATTTTGGCTGATGATTTCAGTCCATGGTCGGCAGGTTCCAAGGCTGAAACAGGATGGCAGAAGGGCATGGTGGAACAAAGAATGTTCAACCATGGCAGCCAGGAGGTGGAGAGAGAAGAGAGAACCTGAAGGGAGATAAACCCTTCCAGGTCACCTCCCAGCGACCCACCTCTTTTGACCAGGCTCTCCCCACTAACAGTACTTTCAGCTCCTAACACATCAGTGGGTTAATCCAGTAATGCATACAGCATCTCTATGGGTCAATCACTTTCCTAAAGCACCACCTCTGAACACATGAGATTTCTGGGAAACATTTAGATCTAAACAGTGAACAGACCCTATCCATTCTTCATGGTAAGAAATCCTCATGTTTCCAGGAGTTTCTCCCCTCAAGTATTTCTGTTCCCTCTCTCAAAGAACTTGTTTGTGCATCTTAAATGTTCCTGTAGTCTCCTGGGGTTAACCTAGGGGGGCAGTTGCTTCTCATAGTTGTAATCAGGGCTTCTGCCAGCCGCTCTGACAACCACAGAGGTCAGAGAGGTCAGCCAACCAGGAATGCTGTGTATTTCTTTAGCTGACCTCTCAGCCTCTGGCAGCCTTCTCCTTCTGAGGAAGCTGGGAAATGCCTTTTTCCAATGATCAGTTCTGTCAGAAGGGGTTTGCACAGCAGAGCTTTTGGAATTTAGTGCCACAGTGCCACAGTGCCACAGCCTCTCTTTTGCCCTGAAGCATGTGCCTTCCAGTGTAGGCAGCTTCTGTAGGCTGGGCCTGGTAGGATAATGTCAGACTACCTGTCACATTCCTCTTGAATCTTTCTTTTGTTGGGTCCCAGGCTCATCTACCACCAAGCTCTGTTACAGTTGTGTTTGATACTGGGCTCTGGACATACTAGGGCTGTTTCTAGGCTAATTTTAGCACTTCTGGAGAGACTCTGCCCTACTTTAGTATCCCTATGTATGGCTGATTGTGGATGCCTCCATAAGAGAAATGTTCCCTAGCCCTTTAATATTTTCTGGCATTAAGGAAGTTCCTTGAACATGTCTGGAGAATCCCAGGAATTTTTTTAGGAAAATGTTATCCAACTTCACAACAACAGTAACTCAGCCAGCCAGCTCTGTGAAGGAGTTGGCTGAAAGTTAGGATGGAGCGTATGTTATTTATTTTTATGTGGAAATGAATAGAACTTTCTTTTAAAAGGCAATGGGTACAATGATGTCCAGAGGGGCTAATTGTTGTAGAGCATGGTGAAGTAGATATCCAGAAAAAACACAGGAGGTTTGTGTTAGAATTTTAAAACCTGAACTATAACCAGCAGTGGTGGTTCCGGAGGTTTGAATAATTTTAGCTCATTAAATAACATTGTGTTATAGCTTTCTGGAGAGTCTCAGCTATTTGTAGATTTATTTATTTTTGTAGGTTCATTTCTGAAACATTTTGTATTGCTGCAAAATGTCAACTAGGCAGAAGAGATAGAAGGTATGTGTTGCAGGGAACTGGGGAAGAAAGTGTAACCTAATGTGAAGTAAGAAAGTTGGGAGATGAAAAATATTGAGGGGAAAAGGACATGCAGAATTATTTTTATTGTATACTCAACCCCCTTCCCAGTTTGTTTTAAAGACATTCTCTATTTTGGCACAAGGCAGTGTTATCTTCTCTCTGTAGAGGCTGGAAACTCACTATTATGACTTTCCACACATCTATGGGCATATGACTAATGATTCATGAAGTAGGGCCATCCAAGGTGGGTTTTTACCTGGAAGATAGGGATCCAAAAAAGACAGGCTATAGAGAAACCTTTTCAATAGGTTAAAAATGTCAGGGTACCTAGACAAATTTAAGCCTGACTCTGACCTGCCTGGAGCATCTAGAAACAAAACAATATACTATTTTTTATCATTCTTGCCTGCCTCAACCATTCAGCTTTCAGCTACAAACCCTAACACCAAAACAAACAAATGAGAAAAACCATCAAAGGAATTTAGATTGCATCATCCTTAGAAAAAGGGGGGATCTCATTCATAATCTCATCACTTTAATGCAAAATGTGATCCTTATGGTTCTTCAGGGTACTTTTCAAAAAATATTTCCATAGAATAGAATGTGTCATATGGGCAGAATAAAAGCTCCATTATCAAATGATTTTGGAAATTTGGGAAATGTCTAATTAAAAAAATAGCTTTCTTTGTTACATAACTTCTAAATTCTTTATTATATGTTGTGGCTTGTATCCAGATGTCTCCCCAAAGCATCATGTGGTCATAGCTAGGGCTTTCCTGAGGTTGATGGATATAGGGGATATGATACTGGGATCAAGGATGTGATACTGGGATTGATCCATGGTGCAATGCTAGGATTAAGGCTGACCCACCCTGGGTGTAAGTGCTACCCACACTAAGAGTGGGTAGTCTGGATAGGATGTAAGGGACAGGAAAAGGGTCACTGATTATTGCTTGTCACTTGCTGCCTGCTGCTTTCTGCCTTCTACCTGCCATGAATTGTTTCTCCTTTGAGACACCGCTCTGCCATGCCATCCAGCCTTGGAGCCAGCCAACTATGAACTGAAACCTCTGCAAACTGTGGGCCAGATAAGCTTTTCCTACTTTAACTTTGAGTGTCTGGTACTTTGTCTCGGCAATGACAAAATTAAGACATTATGTTAATGTACTTGAAAAGGTTTAAGAAAGAGATAAACAACTACACTCCCTTGGGGAACATTTCAAGGGAGATTGGGGAACACATGTTGTGAAATGCTGCCATATGCTCACATGCACATCCAAGTCATAGGACATGTGCAATCTTGTGCCCCGTTCTCTTCTTCAAATGTTGTGTTATAAAGACTTTGAGGACAAGACTTTGCATGGAACAAGCTTCTCTTACTTTGTCTGGGGTCCCTAAGTGTTAACCCAAGATCATCTGGATAGTGAGAAGGTAGGACCAACCTCTCAGAGTTAGTAGAGCATGTCCTGGTACTTATCTCTACATATGTATATTATGAGAGGAGCTGATTGTCAGGATTTGAAATTAGGGCCAAGACCTCCCAATCCTGAAGTAAATTTATGTGGACGTTTAAAACTCACCAAAAAGCATGTATAACTGTCCATCTACTTGCAAGAACTCTCACAGTTAAGCTGACATGGACTATAAAGCAGGAAATAAAACCTGGTTTTCTTCAAAGGAAGAAGCTCAAATAGACCAATGACAACAGAATTTGCCATTCAAATGGACCCAAAGTGGCCTTGTCACTCCCAATTATGTCCAGTGTGGAAACAGCAGAGATTTAAAAGAGGCTTAATTCTGAGGCACAAAAAGTAATGGATCATCTGTGGAGCACTGTCTGTTAAAGGAAAAAATAAAACCTTACCACTCTATTGTGTTTTTCACATACTGAGGTAGCCCCAGGAAATATGATATTCACTGATAGCTGCATCCCAACGGTGTTATATGCCTCTGCTGGTTAGAACATGATATTGAGAAAAACACAGATATGAATTTTCATGCAGTATTTATAATTATATGCTACATTTATTATACTCATAGTCAACAAAGACAGGGACTTGTTGGTTTTTTTCCCCCTGCTGTATCCTCAACAGTAGAGTACTGGTGCTATAAATATTTGCTGAATTAATGAAATCTTTCTCCTTAGAGAAGAATTAGTTTGCCTGAGCCCCAAAGATAGAGGTTGAACCTCTGATCTTTGCCAGCTTGAAACTTCTACTTTGGTATATATGTGTTTAAAGGTCAGTACTATAATATTTCTTTAAGTTTCCTTTGAAAAATCAAGTCACAAATATCTGCTGTGTTCTCTTTGCTAGAAGTTTACTTTAAATGCTCTCCCTTTTTGCAAGTCTGCACATCTAGAAAATGTGTAGCTCTGTTTCTGGTAATATAATGATTAGGTCCCTTGAACACTAAAATTATCTTTCTATCAGTAACAATGAAAAAATGGTAGTTGAATATTTTTAAGAAACTCTTAAAAGCAATGAAGAACAGGTAAAATATAGCAGCAGGGATTTATTGGTCTAATATTTAAGGGAAATCAGGAACTGACAAAAGGAAGCAAAGTTGGAAGACTCTTTTTATCATGGGAACTGTTGCTGCAACTGCTGACCTTGATCTTTGATTTTCATATTTAAGATAAAATAAGCACCTCTGATTATATGAGAGAGAAACATACACACATGCATGCATATGCACACACACAGCAAAGTCCAATGCCTATTCCCAATTCCTGGAACCCCAGTGAATCACATTTTTAGTGTAAATGTGATCCAGAGCTATACCCCACTTTATTCTTCTCTTTCACAGAAAATTTCAGAGCAAAGCACAAAATTTAAACAGAAGACAAATCAGAGGTTAAAAAAAGATAAAATAAGAGACAGCTCTTTTAACAATTGAAATTTTAATCAGGTCTTCATGCAGACATGTAAGTCAAATTTATTTGACCTGGGTAGTCTAAAAAACTTCAAACCAGATATAAAGTATTCCCACAAAGGCAATGCCCCAAGAATCTGGTGAAAACAAGCTCCAATGCCTTCTGAAGGAATCCACTCTTACTGAAGACTTCTAATTCTTGCCAGAAAAGGAAGAAGAACAGTTAACAGTTAAAAGTAACTAGACCTGTAGATAGAAGAAACAGATCTTCACAGACTTTAAATATTGTAATTATCAAGTATGTAATCCAAAGTAAATATAATTACCATGTTTGAAGAAATAAAAGACAAGCTTAAACTATCACTAGGGAACATACAATTATAATGATAGGCTAGGCAGATTTGAAGAACCAAATATAATTTTTAGGAATGAAAATTATAATAACAAAATTAAGAAATCAAATGGTTAAGTCTAATGTAAAATTAGCTAGAGATGAAAAGTGAATGAGTGAACTAGAAGATACGTCAAATAAATTATCTAGAAAGTAGGACAGAGACACAAAGCAAGAGAAAATAAGCCAGAGATATCCGCAGATAAGGAGACTAGAATAGAGCACCTAACAAACACATTAGAGTTCAGAAGAGGTGGAAATGCAATAAGGGAAGTGTTTGAAGAGCTAGCAATTGAGATTCTTGGATGACTGTTAAAGACTAAAATGTGGACTCAAAAATCACCACAAATCCCAAGAAAAATGCATGTACATCTAGACACCTTGTAATAAAGGACATCACCAACAAAAAAAAAATCTTAAAAACAATGAAGGGGGAAAAAAGACAAATTATATTTAAAGAAAATATTCAGATGGAAAATTATTCTCTCTCTCTCTCTTTCTCTGTCTCTCTCCTTCCTTCCCTCCCTTACCCCTCCCTTCCTTCCCTCTTTTCCTCCTCCTCCTTTCCTCCCTCCCTCCCTCCTCTCTCTCTCTCTCTCTTTTTCTTTTTCTTTCTCTCAAAAAGAAACAATAGAATCCTAGAATAAAAGCTTAATGTTCTGAGGAAAACAAAACAAAAAAGTACTAACCTACAATTGTACTCCCAGGTGAAGTATATTTAAAGAATAAGAATAAAATAAAAACATTCTCAGGAAATGAAAAACTAAAAGAACTTACTGACAGAGGACCTCTGTAAATGAAATTCTAAAGGATGGATTTTGAGAGAAGGGATGCAACCTGTTTGGAGGGGTTATGCTCACACAGGTATGCTAAAGAGAAAAGTGGTGAACACTTGGCTAAAACTAGATGCTCACTGACTGAGCATAGTTTGACTAGCATCAGACACTATAAATAATACTTTAAGAATTTTTCTTATGATGATTGTCACTGTCAACTAGATTGGCCTGAAAGATGCCTAAGAGATTAGTAAATCATGTCTCTGGGGTATGTGTGGGGGAATCATGGGACATGACCCTGGGGCTGTATCTGGCCCTGGCCCCTTCCTCTCTGGTTCTTCCCTTGCTCTCTAGCTTCTGACTGCCACTAGGTGGGGAGTTTTCCTCTGTCAGGTTTTTCTGCCAGGATGTTTCTGCCTTGAAGCCAACTTACCATGGACTGAAACCTCTGAAACCATGAGACAAGAAAACCACTTTTCTCCTTAAGCTTTTGTGTATCAGGTGTTTTGTCCCAGTAATGAAAAGTGAGTAATGCACGACCAATACAGAAGATTGGCACAGAGAAATGGGTCTCCTTTAAGTTATGCATGCCAAACATTTTGTCCTGGCAATGGAAAGGTCACTGATGGAGTTCTTAAAAGCAAGATAAAAGTAAACTACTTTAATTAAAATAGCATGTAAGTCTGGAGGAAGATAAATGTATTAACATGTTATGAAGTCTGTATATTAATCAAACAAAGAGTATAACATTCTTTACATTTGGAAACTGATAAGTTAATATACATGTTATAATTTCTGTGTTTATATGCATGTTATAATTTCCAAATTAGAAGAGAAAAATCAGAAAATGAAAAGTCATCCAATAACAACTAAAAAAGGAAAAGAAAAAGAAAGAAAGGGAAAGGAAAGAGAAAAAAGACAACATGAGAGAAAAAGAAACAGAACAAGTGGAACATAAAGAATAAACAAAATAAAACAGGAAAAACTGTAGAATGCATATACAGTAATTTCATTAAATGTAAAAAGAATAAGTGAAACTGTACAAAGGACACATACAATTCAACAATAAGAAAGCAAAGAAGCCATTTAAAAAAGGCAAAAGATCTCAACAGACAGCTCACCAAAGAAGACAGATGACAAATGAACACACGAAGGATGCTTGACATCCTCTGTCATCAAGGAGTTACAAATTAAAACAATAGTAAGATGCCACTTCTCCTGCTAGAATGACCATCATTGAGAAAGAATACTGGCTAAGGCTGAGAGGGACAAGAGCTCTCATCCATTGCTGATGGGAATACAAAATGGTAAAGTGTTTGGCAGTTTCTTACAAAGCTAAGCAATCTTACCATATCATGGCATGGTCACTTACACTGAAAACATAGCCACACAAAAAGCCTTCACACAAATGTTTGTAACAGTGTTTTTCATAACTTCTCCACACTGGAAGCAACCAACGCGGCCTTCAACAGATGAATGGATAAGCAAACTGGTGTATCCTTGCAATGGGGTATTAATCAGTGACAGAAAGAAATGGGCTATCTAGCCATAGTAAGACATGGGGACACCTTAAATACATATTTCTAAATTTAAGTAGCTGGTGTTAAAAGCATACATACTGCTTGATTACAATTATATAAGATTCTGGAAAAGGCAAGACTATAGTGATAGTAAAAAAGATCAGTGACTGCACGAAAATTAAAGGGAGAGAATAAGGGATGAATAATGAAGTAGGGAGTGATTATTTTCACACAGTGGAACTATTCTGTATGATACTGTGATGGTGGCTATCTAACTTTATGCTTTAGTCAAAACTCATAGGACTTTAGAATGCAGTAAATCTCAATGCAAGCAAATTAAGAAAAAACTGACGATCCTAGGAAAGAATAGAGAGTGAAAATAGAATCTAACTATATCACAAATGCATTTAGAAGACCTCACTGAAGGGGATAGGAGAAAAGGAGCAGACCAACGTAGCTTTGGAGATGAATGATGTCTCTAAGGTTAAAGGCAAAAAGAACAAAGCACTGTGTTCTAGTTGATAAAGTTGCCTCCTATGGAGGAATATGCTAATAATTCCGATATGAATATGCATGTATACTGAAATTGAATAATTGAGTAAATGGATGGCAGATGTTAGCAGCCACGTTTTTCACTGCTGGAGCTGAAATTTACATATAAGCATGGAAAGGAGGTTAGCATAAAAGATCCATATGGTGATAGTTGGAGATATTAGTAGAAACTCAGGTTTAGTCTGTTATAGATAAAGATGGTTACACACGGTTCACACACACACATATATTTATTTGCCCTGCCAGCTGAAAAAGCCTAAAAGCAATGATAGCCAGTAACACTGAACACACCTAATATCTAGATCTTGGTAAGTGTCTCAGTCAGGGTTTTATTAGAAAAACAGATATAATACAAGATATACAAATGTATAAGAAACTACCAAGATTGTCTTATGAGAGTCACCCACAGAGTTGGATGAGGAAGTGTGCAGAGGGTGTCTGCACACAGAAGGCTGAAGGGTTCAGTCCCAGGTTTGGAGCTCACTGCAATGTTCTGTGCAAGTCTATATCAGGAGGCTGATGGGTCTGCAATGGAAGACTGAAGGGTCTACACCAGAAGGCTGCAGGACACATACAGAAGCTAAAGAGTCTGTGCTAGAAGCCAGGAAATGACATCCAAACTGCAGGTGAAGATGGAGCTCCTATAAAGAACAGAAGCAAGTCCATACTTCCTTGTTTCCCTTTTATACTGTGCAGGCAAAGAACTGTGCTAGGATGGGTCCTCTACACCCTAGGGTGCAGACAGCCACTCTAGGGCAGGTCCGTTACACCCCAGGGTGCAGAATTGCTGAGCCAACTTAGTTAAGCTTCTGAACTTCTCAAGTTAACACAATCAACCACTATAGTATGTAATACCATCCAATAATAGAAACCAGGCTCTCTGAAGGAATGGCTAATTCTAAGACTGGGGCATAAAATGTATAGGTTCAGCTTGGAATATCTCATAGTGCCAGAAAGTGTTCAAAGTGTACAAAATAAAAGAACAAGTATTTGAAACCAAATACAAACAAATAATGAAACTCCATAGTGATGCAAGTAGATTAAACAGGTATAGGGAATCAACTGGAAGAGCTCCCAGTGTCCAACATTGGAACAATTTGAGCAACAAAGTAAAGTAGTGATATTGGTTTATAACCCAAAGTATAAAATAAATATCATGGATCTGAAAACATAAAAGTAAACTACTGAATGAGTAAATGCAAGCTGAGGTGATTTTCTCATGCAGAAAATTACAAATAATTTGTGAGAGTCTTTGCCCTCAAGGAGGTGACATATAACTCTCCATTGCTTAAGTGTGGTCTGCATGTAGTGTTCTTTTTCCCAAACAATATACTGTGGATGAGGGGACAAAACCATTTAGTAGTGGGAAAAACCTGGTGAAAGCGATTTTAGCCAACTGACTAAGGTCAAGTCATAAGAAGTTGTGTTGACTGTTGAAATGACATGAAGACAGCACTTTACCTTTGTGATGTTCTGTCTCACAACAATTTACCTCAGTCTAATCACGAAAATGCCAAACATATCGCAGTTGAAAGACATTCTGTAAAATATATGACCAGTCATTCTCAAAACTGTAAGGTCATCAAAAAACAAGGAAAATCTGAGAAGTTATCATACTCAAGAAAGCCTAAGGAGACCCTATGACTAATAACACTCTGTGGTATCCAGGATGGGATCTTGTTACAGAAAAAGGATATTTGATAGGATCTAAGGAAATATGGGAGTCAGGTATGGTAGTACACACCTATAATCTCCAAGAGTGGGAACTGAGGCAGGAGGATCAGAAATTCAAGACCAGTGTCTCTAAATGAATGTCTGAATAAATAAATAAATGGCTGGGCATGTAGCTTGGTGCTCCCTGGGTTCAATCCGCAGTACCATAACAAACAAACACAAACACTAAGAAAATCAGACCAATAATAATACATCCATGTTGATTCATTAATCATAACAAAGATAACATATTTCTGTAAGATGTTAATAGGGCAGGTATCTGGGTGTGAGACACATGGGAAACCTGTGCTATCTTTGGAATCTATTTTGTAAATCTAAAACTATTCTAAAAACTAAGTCTTACCATAAAGGACTAAGTGTAGCATGCAAGAGGAAAAAGATGGTCCATTTGAGTAAAATACAAAATCTAATTATATGCTACCCGTAAAAGAAATATCTAAAGTATGAGAATATAAGAGGTTAAAAGAAAAAAGCATATATCAGGAAAAACATAACTGAAAGGAAGCTGGTCAGGTTATTTTATGATCAGAAAAACTAAAATTCTGACTAGAGAATAAAGAGGTCCATCTCATAAAAATAGAATGGTCAGTTCACAGTTACATGAAATAATTTAAAATTATGAGTATTTTAATAGCAAGACTTTGGAATATTCAGCAAAACTTTATAGAACTTCAAGGAAAAATAGATGTATCAATAACCATAGTGGGACATTTTAATACCTCTCTCAGTAATTGATTGAAGAAACAGACTAAAGCCATCAACCAGAATATAGACTTGAACAACATGATGGAACCACTAGATTTATTATACATATATCACTGTCTTAAGTGTAACATAGGCAGTTTTTCAAACTACAGAAAATATTTACCAAAGTTGACTATATTTTGAGCCACAAAGCAAATTTAGACAATATTTAAAAGGCTGAAAAATACTAATGGAGACATCTCAGTGAAATTCAATTACACTAAAAAAATGATAAAATAAAAGCTAAAAGAGTTATCACAGTTCAAATTTAAAAACACTTCTAAATAATCCTTGGTTCCAAGAAGAAATATTTATGGAAGTTAGAAAATGTTTTTAACGGAATGATACTAATGCTACAAGTCAAAATGTGTGAGATGAAGGTAAAGGAGAACTTAGAGAGAATTTTATGGCTAAAATGTGAACAGAAGTAAAAGAAAAGGTTCATGAAATCTAGCAATGTAAAAAGCGACAGTGTATGATGGTAAAGATGATTTTGGCTTAAGAACCCAAATTTTTGCTGTTCTTTATTGCTGCTTATTTTCACTGTACAAAGGCTCAAACGCAGGCCTTCTCTGTCCTCGGCAAGTGTTCTGCCATTGAGCTAACATTCCCAGCCCTAAAATGAAAGGCTTAATACAGAAAATTTATTTCAACATTGCTAGATGAGTGGAGGGAAATTATGTAAAAATCTCAAAAGGCACAGAACAGAATATTATTCATTTATTATAAATTTTTAGCAACCAAGTTGTAGAAAAGAATTATTTAGTGTACTATGGGGTATTAAAAAAAAGAGTAGAGAAAACATCATATAAAATTTTAAAATTTTGAACTTTTCTCTTTGAGGTAAAGAATTAGATAAAAAAATAAGAATGTTACTCTTGGCACTTCTGCCAAAATTGCTTTAGAGATTTAAGTCAATGAAATAAAAGAGGAAAAAAGGTACAAGGTTTAGAACAAAAGAAACAACATTTCATTGTTCAAAATAGGATTTTTTAATGTGGAGAATTCTATAGAATCCCAGAGTAAATTATTAGAATTAATAAGCTTAGGGCTGGGGATATAGCTCAGTGGAATAAGCACTTGCCTAGCAAGCACAGGGTCCTGAGTTCGATCCCCAGTACCTCAAAAAATAAAATAAGCTTAGTAACATTGCTAGATGTTATAAAGTTCAATTATCTTGCTATATTTGAGTGAAAGAAAAGAAAATTTTTTACAGCCAGATGTGGTGGCACAAACCTATGACCCCAGCACTTGGGAGGCTGAGGCAGGAGGATTGCTGAGAGTTCAAGACCAGCCTGGGCTACATAGTGAGTAATAGGCCAGCTTGAACTACATAACAAGACCCTGTCTCAAAACAATAACAAAAACAAAATGAAAATAAAATATTTACAAAGGCAATAATTTACAAGATTTTGGGGAGTACCATTGGGAGATACTGCCAATACCTTCATATTGTTGATGTGCCATGAATTCAAGCCCTTGACAACTCTACACTGGGTTATAGCTTAAGGTTGTTATTGCAGTGAAAATTCCTGAAGGATGAGATAATGCCTTCCTATTGAATAAGGGTCCAGTCTGCTCATTGCTCATAATAGAACAATGGATTTCTAAGATTTGTCTTCCTCAGCTGTGAAGCAAATATTCTGCGCATAGCATCCATCACAACCTTCCACAGTATTTGAGGAAACTGTTGCACATGCTGCTTGCTGTGCCATGAGTGACAGAATTCCCACCTGTGCAGGAGTCTCCTGTCTTCTGCCAGCATCCATGAAGCAATAATAAGCTAGCTTATTAGCTTGATTAGCTTGTAAGTTGTATAAAATCAAATCTCAGAACAAGAAGTATGTGGCAGTAAATCTAATAAAAGATGTGTGAGCAGAAGGAACTTAAAATCCTTTATTGAGAGAGTTGAGAAGCCATAATAAGTTGAGAAAGATCCTATGTTCATTGATTTGAAGACCCAACATGGTAAGGAGCCTATTCTTTCAAACTGATGTATAAATTTAATGCAATTCCAGTAAACATTCCAACAGTTTTCTAGTTTTTGGATAGAATTTGAATATCTGGTTAGAAAATTAATTTGAAAGTACAAAGTCAAGAATAGATTAAACCTCTTGAATGACATGGAAGTCTTGCTATACATATCAAGAATTACTTTAAAGCCATAAAAACTGAGGTGGTGTGGTGTTGGGGCTAGGACTGGGGGGAAACCTACATGAGAACAGTGACATTGAATGGGCAAAGATAGATTTTAAGTAAATTGTAGTGGGACAATGTGCTACTCATGTAGAAAGAAAGAAAAATTATCATATATTTTGTTGTACTGCATAGCATTGCCATGTTTTAGGCCAAAAACAATCAAAGAGGAATAATTTCATGTAATTCTACCTACTAAAAAATTCCAGGCGGATTAAAAACCTAAATGTAAAAGGCAAAACCATAAAGCTTCAGAAGATGGTATGATAAATTCACGTCTCAGGGTAGAAAAAAAAGGCACAAGACTAACAAACAGTCAACATTGGGGGGAAAATGATCAATTTGACTACCCTGAAACCAGGGGACTCTTTTTATTAAAGTCACCCTATAGCGGGTGGAAAGGCAAACAAAAAGTCCGAAACAATTTTTGAAATGTGTTTACACTGACAAATGCTTCCTATGTAAGATATATAAAAAAAACCTCAAAAGCAACAAGGTGACAGGCAATCTAGTAGGAAAATGGTTTAATGAGTTATGCAGATCTTCCAAATTTGACATGTTTTATTACACAAACGCCAAAAAAAAGTCACATTTTTGAACATCACCACTGATCTCGAAAAGTTTTTAAGTATTTAGGCGCTGTCAGCATGCTTACGGTAGCAGATGTTTCTCAGTGTTCTAATTTTCTCTTGAGAGCCCTAATCTTATTGCTGACTACAAATACTATCGATTGTTTTCCTTGAAGTGACAGGCTCACCTGGCTTACTTTTGAGGAAATGCTGCCAAACACCCAATCTACAAAAAAAAAAAAAAAAAAAAACCATAGTTCGTTAATGTTCTTTCATGTAAAGATGGTGTTTCATGAAAAAAAAAAAAAACAAGTATAGCTGGCGACAGGAACAATAGCACAAGTTCTTTTCCTCAAGCAATCCCTGCGCTTGGGAAGACTGCTGAAACGCTTCCAATATCCTTCGCTTAGTCACACAGAATTTAATGATGCATTCATAGTCAAGATGTAATAAAATTAAGTTTCTACTTTTTGTCAAGGATATTCTTAAGTGAATCTAGCATTTATTTTATTTTACTGTGAGTAAAATATATAATTATTATTTGTTGCAATTGTCTTGATGTGTTTGAAGGCCCCTGCTGTTGAGTCCACTGCAAATACAAATATTAATGAAATAAATTAGTATCTTAATACTGTCATAAAAGTAGTCTGGATTTGTGGGTTTGCTGATAAGGTCTCATAGACTGCTGCTCTTTAATGGGTGATTCCCTCATTGTCAACAAGGCAACGATGAAAACACCTGAAATCTGGATATTCATTAGCTATTTTTTTTTTTTTTCCTTTCAGAAAGACTTTCAAAGCAATCCTGGCTGACCTGGTAGTCAGGACATTCTGATGGGGCCCACAAGGTGCAGGTTTTTTTTGACGTACCCTATTTGTGTGCACAGCTGACATAACTTGGTAACGTCTTAAAAGAGGCTAATGTTTAATTTTTTTTTCTTTCAGACTGGATCACAATTTCCTGGACTAAGGGTCATGAATTTACTACACTTTATAGGGTGAGATGCCTTCTTATTGTTAAATTAAACTAAACGTGGTCTGAGGCTGCCTCTGTACTGAGTCCTTACTCAACAAACCGCAACCTAGCAGAGTACTAAGATAACTGGATACCTAATGTAAGAATATGTTTGCATAGCAAGTAGCTTACTTTCAGCCAATCACAGTAGTTAGGCTTGTATCACAGGTGGCCAAGGGATCAGACCATGTTCGGATATGGCACAGGCTGAGCTGTAACCAAACTGTTTCGGAAACTCACTTCTGGTTTTTGCCTGGACATGATGCTGCCCACATTCAAAGCAAGTTTCTTTGCCTCTCAGCTGGTTCTGAGGACCACAAGATTTGTGAATTGTTCTTTGTTTAAACTATTACATTTAATTTGTCTCAGAACTTTAACAGTGTCAAATAACAAAACACTCAGCTGAAACTGACTCAAACAAAAAAGAGTGTGTATTCCTAAATCCAGGTCGGGTTTGATTCAGCACCTTAATGATGTAATCAGAACCCAGTTTCTTTCCACCTCTCTAGCCTTGTGGTGTCAGCTTCGCTCTGAGCTTTGGCTATGTTTTGCTTTGGTTTCCATGGAGGGAAAAAAGATGTGCTGGTTCTAAGGGTTTTATCCACACACTACAAAAATCAAGGGGAGTTACAGTTTTGTTCCTTGAAGTCAACAAAAAACATTTGTTGTAAGATTCCTGGACTGAACTGGGACATGTGTTCATTGAGGAACTGATAACTGTGGTCCAGAATAGGATGGTGTGAATTGGCTTAGGCCTAGCAAATGTGCCTGGCACCTGCAACAATGCATTTCAAGGAAGTATGGTTTTTCCTGCTTGGGGCTTTTTGTCTATAACAATTGCCAGGAAGGGAGGTGTGCTGCAGGCATCCAAGAGGTAGAAGTCAGAGATGGTGCTAAGTCTCCTACAGCGCTGCCGTGCCCAGGAAGCCCACCCTTCACCCCAAGCTCTCAAGAAGGACCTATCTCAGAATGTCAGTGGTGCCAAGGCTGAGAAACATTGCCCCAGAGGAAGCTGTGGCTATCAGAATGGAATTGGGGAATGTAACAAGAGAAAAGGGAATGGGTATAGTGGGTGGATGTAAGAATTACACCTTTTACATACATTTGCCCATTCTGGTCCTTTGGAATTCCTTTCCTATTTATTTCCTGTACAACCCTGTATAAACTAAGTATATTTCATTGCTCTTAATTTCCACTCAGGAAATTTGGAATAAACGTTTTCCCCTTTACATTAAAAAATGCATAAGCATGATAGTATCTAAAGAGAAAGTGAAAAAAATATTTCTTAGGTAGATACCACTATATTTTGATTTTCCTGAATTCGTAGGTACTATGTGATCTCCTGGCTTCCAGATCCCTAACTGGATCTGTAGCCGACTGTGTACTTATGAGGTCTGCCAAGGAGTTTTCTCAAACTGTTTTCAGCCACATGAAATGAAATATCTAAAAGACCTGCACAGGTCCACATGACCAAGAACCGCTAAAGAGACACAGGTGTTCTTTTTGCCATTTTTATTTGATTTCTAAGGAAAAAGAAGCAGGGAATCTGAGGTGACTTTTCCTTTTGCAATCTGACTTCTTTTCAGTTCCCCTTGAAAATAGATCCGTTCATATTCTTCTAGGAGTGTCTCTTACGCTATTCAGAGTCCCACACTGTTACTACCACTTCTCCAAGCTGCCCTGTTAAGGTTGTTGATGAGCTCATCTTAGCTTTCCTACTAGCACTATTAAGTACAGTGGAATGCTCCCCTACCTTTAACCTATCTTGGTTTTTAGCACATCACAGTCTTCTAGGTTTTCCTCTTTCTTCACTACCTTTTCCAGTTCAGGCCCCTTTTGTGTTTAACCTCTTTCCAGCTCTTCATTAGAATCCCCAAGGCTATCATGAAGAGAATAGCTCAAAAATATAGTAAAAAAGAAAGTGAATTAAAACGGTATGCTAGGAAATATCTGTTTAATACCAAAGAAGTTAGTCAGTAATGGAGTAATAGAGAAACAAAAAAGATATATGGCATAGAGAAGGACAAAATAGCTTAAGTAAATCCTATCCTATTGGCAATTATGTTAAATATATAGAGATTAAACACTAATCAAAAGGCAAGGCTTTGTGGAAGGGATAAAAAAATCACACAACTATGTTGTAGACACACATTTTAGATTCACAAACAGAAATACATTGGCTGTAAAAGACTGACAACAGTGATCCTCTCACCATTTATACAACCACTGGAACCACACCATATAGTGCCACCATTATGATCACACCACTGTCCTGCTTAGGATCCTGGTGTGACTTTCCATGACTCTTAGAATGATCAGAATTTACATGTGGCTTGACATGCGGCCCTGTCTGGGTAAGCCCTGCCCTCCTCCTCAGCTGCACCTGTGTTCCCACCCCCACCCATCTGTCTTCCAGCCATGCTGGATTCCCTCCAGTTCTCCACATGCTGCTGACCCACAGGAAGTGCTCACTGCATCTCTGCAAGGATGATTGCATGGACAAAAGAATGAGGAAGGGAATGGATGCTCTAGGGTGCATAGGAGCTCAAGTCAAGGCTGCGCTGCAAAACATGGTCTTGCTTTCTGCCATGGGAGGGCTCTATTTGGCAGATCCTTTGCATAAAAAGACTCTCTGTCTTGCTTTGAACATGTAAATGTCATGCCTCGATGGGGAGACCTGCAGCAGAGAGGCTCCACTGTTCCCACACACCTGTCATTGTCCCTGTGCCACCACAGTGTGAAAACAGACTCAATGAACTTCAAATTCATCTCTACCTCTGGGTGTGAGGGTGGATGTGAATGGGACAATTTCTGTTCCTTTTCTTTTTAGGATGACACTCAGGGCAGGTGAGTGTCACTGAAGATGGCTATGAGCTCTGTGCCCTTTAATAGGTGTCAGGCAGGGTGAGGGCTTGGCAGGATAGGAATGAGAAGCTGTTCTGATCCCTGCCCCAGGAGCGCGCCCAGCGGGGTGAAATGACCAGGTCCGGGTCACCCTCACTGGGATGGGGTGGGATGGGGGCAGGGCAGGGATGTTTGTCAGTGGGGAGCTTTGGGTCCATTCTGAGAAGTGCACTTTCCTATGTGCGACTTCAGTGCACAGTCTGAGGGCGAGGCAGGCAGAGTCACATGGGATTTAGAGAAACTGTCATTACAGATCAATGCTGAAACACTTGCTTCGTATTTATGTGCAAGTAGGGCTGAGACTCTGGCCCCATATAGGGGGACTGGAGGTTGGCGCTGGCGGCACTGCTCAGCCTCGCTGACTCAAAAGCAGTTCCGCTCTGACCCGAGACACCTCAGGGAACGCAACAAAGATCCATCGCTCCTCGGGAGACAGCCGGATGCCCCCTTCTTCGAAGCTGCCACAGTGCTACGGAAGCAGGCAAATCTGGAACCCACCAGCCCTTCCCACGCCAGGTGTGGCCTCCTGTGAGACATTTTGCAAACTACACAGCGTGCGTCTCCATCTTGGCTCCCTCCTCATCCGCACCCCTTCCCCAGCCCTTGCCCCTTCCTGCTCCTTGGGGCTGTCGGCTAATCTCGGAGAGCAGGTGGGTGCTCTTAACTTTGGCTTGGGCATTTTCTTGAGGCAATAAGTTGCTTTCAGCAGCCAGGTTCCTACTGTAAAGGTATTTGAGATTTAAGCTGGTTCTCTTCATTTTTAAACTTCTACGATATTATCCCATTTCTAGTGGTAATGAATGCTTTCTGTTTGAAAGCTCCCCCCACCTAATGGTCTGTAAGTAGACGGGGTGGTTATTCTTGTTCCCATTTTTCAGATAAGGACACAAAGCTCCAGGGAGCCAAAAGATATAGCCTGGAGCATGATACCAGTGAGCAGCAAAGGTGGTTTGATCAGAGGCCTTTTGACCTCAAGTCTAGTGTTCTTTTCTCTGCTTTTTGGACAGTTTCAAGGTTTGCTTTTCTTGAATATTTTAGGGACTCCCCTAAGTTTAGCACAGTTCAAGCTGTGTGAATCCCTTTCACAGGGTTAAGTTATTGATTCATTTCTGATTACATAAATTTTATACTGAGCCCATACGAGTATGTGGGGCCCAATATTGGGGATAAATATGGAAAACTCAGAATGTGCAGTCAAAGAAATCATAGATGAAGGAAATTCTTTCCTCAGTGATCCCTTCCCAATCTCTTCCTGAGTTCTAGTTTTTTGGAAAGAAATAGGCCTTTTGCTCTGCCAATCTGAAGATTCCTGTCTCTTCAGTGTGGCTTAGTCTTGGAAAAAAAAATAAAAGGTTTAAAAATCTGGTAATGGGTGGAAGCCAGATCCTAGAAGGAGTGAGTTCTGCAGTAGCCCTTGGTCTGGAAGAAGATCCCATGGTGACAAAGACTGTGATGAAGAACAGTGCATCCCTTCTAACACCACGATATGAAGCCCTGATTTTCTCCTGTGCTCTAAGCTCTGCTCTGCACACTTCTGCAGCAAGGGACCTCGATAGACGCTTGAGACACTGAAGCAGGCATGTTTATCAGGCCAAAAGAAGCCAACGCTCAGTGATACCAGTTACCCTTGCACATTAACTGTTCCCGACATCGGGTGACCTTCACAACTAGCATGATATTACAGACTATGGTGACTACATTTCTCAAACACAAAGCTGAACCAAATAACCCAAAAGGTGTGACTGGGTCATCAGGAAAGGAAAGAAATATTTCAAATTGCTGAGAAAGCTGGAAATTAAAATGCCGCTCCACACTTCTCTGCCTATGTGCTTCACTGTGTATTTTGGAGAGTGAGTAGACATAAGGCCCAGCCTTATGCTGTACTGTGGTAGATTCTTTCATGGATAACCATCCCTTTTCCCTTTTTCTTCCACTTTTGTTTTTTGTGACACAAGAAAAAGTGCTTTTAAGCTGGAGGCCAAAGGTCTGGTTAATCTTTTGCGTTCCCTAACATCAGGGAACCTTCTCTAGATAGGTGTCTTTGAGATGCACCTTCTTCTAGGAGCATAGGCAGGTGATACTGGCTTTCCTTAATCAAAGAACCAGAATCCTGGACTTGGGCTTCATTCTTAAGCAAAATTTTAAACAAAAAACTTCCATTCTGGATCAACGATTTAAATATTAAAATAGAAACATTAAATCTACTGGAAAAAAAAGTAGGTAAAAATCTTGAAGACATGGGGAGCACAGAGAGTTCATGAACAAAAACTAAACTGCATGGGAAATACTTCAAAGAATCAACAACTTGGATCTTACCTCTTTGAAAAGTTTTTTCACATCTAACAAAATCACAAGCAAAGCAAAAGAAAACCCACAAATTGGGCAAACATTTTAGCCAACTATCCCTCTAGCAAAGGACTTCTATCTAGAACATATAAAGAATTAAAGAAAATCAGGCCTCCCCAATTCAAAGACCCAATCAAAAATGGGCAACTGAGATGAATACACACTTCTCAGATGAAGAAATGCAAATGGCAAACAAATACATGAAAAAATATTCAATATCATTAGCCATTTCAAAAATGCAAATTAAAATAATATTGAGATTCCATCTCACTCCAGAAAGAATGGCTATCATCAAGAAATCAACCAATAACAAATGCTGGAGGGGCTATGGGGAAAAGGAATTCTTCTCCACAGTTGGTGGGAGTGTAGACTGGTACAACCACTATGCAGATCAGTCTGGAGATTCCTCAGTAAATTAGGATTAGAGGTACCACGCAACCCAGCTATTCCCGTCCTGGATACTTTTCCAGAAGACCTAAACACACCATACCACAGTGATATATGTGCAACCATGGTTATAGCAGCACAATTTGTAATAGCTAAGTCATGAAAAGAACCCAAATGCCCATTAACAGGAATGGCTAAAAAAGATGTGGTATTTTTATGCCATAGAATATTATTCAGCTATAAACAAGGATAAACTTGAGGTTTTTATAGGTAGATGGACGCAACTAGAAACCATACTCATAAGTGAAATAAATCAGATTCACATGTATAAGCATCATATTGTCTCCCTAGTGTAAGAACCTGGAAAAGCGAATAAAATCTAAAAGGTACAATAGATATTGTGAAAAGAAAAGAAACTGCTCAAAAGGATAGAACAACTAGGATGAAGGAAAAGAGACAAGAGAGAAAGAAGGGAAAAGTAATTTCTGTTGCTTAATGAAGGGAACAGTAAATGTTTAATTGTTTGATCAGTGTTACATGCTATATTTGTTTATCTGAGTAACCAATTTAAAGATAACAATATGTAATACAACAACCATTGTTAATTTCCTGTCACCTTGTCTGAAATTCTGCATTGCTTTTACTGTTTTTATGTTGTTTTGTTTATGTCTGTGTTCTGTTAATATGTTTTCATTCTTTTATCTTAAAAAAGACTTCCATTTCTTCTAATATTAGTGCAAAACTTACCCTTGATTTTATTGTTTTTAAGAAACCTGTAGGATGTACGAAGTTGTGAGGAATTTGAAGATCTTAAATATGATCTTAAGTATTGATCTTAAATAATCTTAAATTCATCTTAAATAATCAATATCATTTAATATTGTCCAGCAGGTAAACTACAAAGCCGAAAATTTACAAGTGGCTCTTGATTTAAACCTAGTAGATTTCTGGATAGCCATAACAAATAGAACAACTGCAGGTCACCCATTTTCTGCAAGCGGTATTTTGTAAACTCTATTCCTTACCTTGAAACCTCATCTCATACTATAGAAATACCCAGAGTAATAACCCCCCCAAAAAGAAAAAACAAAATAAAATGTAGGTATATACTTTCCCAGAAATTTATATAATAACATTTAATAGAAAAACAATGTTACACTGAGGGGATTCTTCTGTGTTTTGGACTGAAATGGACTGGCTGAGTCTTCTCAAAATGTTGCTTCCATGAAGTCTAGAATGAAGTTATCTTCTGTTACAAATCTCTCTATAAAAGTGGCTCTCAGCTGAGGGTGATCTTGCTCTCTACCCAAGATATTTGGGAATAACATTTTTGGTTGTGATAGCTTGTTGAGAGTGATGGAGTCCTACTGGAGTTCAGTGAACTGAAGCCAGAGATGCTACTAAATGTTCTACAAAGTGCAAGATGGTTTCCCACAGCAAAGGGCTATCTGACAAAAAAGTCAATAATATTGCTGTATTAAAAACTTGCTCTATAGTAAGTGTGGCTATCTTAAGTTGAGTTAAAATTCAGGTCATTTTCGGAAAAAGGGGATATGTCTGTTGTGAAAGGGTTGGCGGGGTGGGTTTCAAACTAAATTTGCATGAATATTTCTCTGAGACTTTAAATAGTACATGGTAAACGTTGGGAATGGGATTGGAGAGAGTTAAGTTCCACACTGACTTCTTGAATGCTTCCTGTTCTTTGTCAATAGATGCACTGAGTTGCCCTTAATAGCAACATAGGTTGTCACTGTTCTCAATTGTTTCAGTGTAGCTATGGCTATAAATATGAGTTTTGGTTATTATTCTTTGGGTTTTATTTATGAGAGAAAAAGTCATAAAATATGAGTGTGTGGGTCACAAATCAAGCCAGGTACTGCCTGCATACTGACATAATATATACATTGGCTCCTAGTTCTCACTGTGTTCTTGGATCTTTAAATATCCTGTACAGCTAACACATTGAATTTTCATAATTGCTACTGCATTTCATGATTGTTTCCCAGAAACCTACATAAAAGCTTACTGTTGTCACGAAGGGCCGGACCAAAGCTTACACACACATGCACACATGCATGCACACACGCACACACACACACCCTGAATGAAAGCTCAGTGGCAAACCCCAATGATAGTAATGTTTATTTAAAGCATTAAAGGGCATCAGTATCAAAAAGTGCCACTGCCTTTTGGGACAGTCCCACCTCTGGAGGATTCCAAGTCAGCAGTCCTTTGAGAAGATGCTGTCAGCTTTTGGATTCCAGCAGCTCCTTAATTGCCACTTTTCTTAGTGAAATGTGTGTGAGTTTAAAAAAGAAACCTCAATATTGAAATGACAACCCTCATCCTAATTAACTGATGTCTTTCCCTGTGTATCTCTTTCCAGTTCCTCATGTACACATAAACATAAGTTTGGAAATTTTTTGCTATTCTATTTTGAAAACCTTTGAAATGACAGTACATAGATTATCCAGACTGGAATGGAAGGAGCTTGGTGAAAATGGGTGGAGAAAGGGATGAGGCAAAAAGAGAGTAAATGCTAAATCTTTGTCCTAGAGTGTGAGGTCCCTGATAAGTCACGAGGCAGCCAGCCACCCTCATGGGAAAACTTTAACTCTCAATATTTCTCTCCTTCCCTTACCTGTTCCACTTCAGTTCCCCTTGGCCACAAAAGCCAAACCTGCCCTCATCTGCTTTGGCAGGACTCTGACGAACAGCTCACCTCGCTCGGGGTGTTCTGGCCCAACCCACCCTGCTTGGACTGTTCTGACACACGGACAACACCACCACCTCCACTACCCCCACTTGGGTTATGATGGCCCACTGACACCCACCCCCAAAAAGAGTTTAAAAGCCCACATTTTGCTCAGCTTGCTGCTGCTGTGGTTCGCTAGGCAGCCTGCTACTCCCCCCAGTAAAGACTTCTCTTGTGTCAGAAGGTCTGGTCTGGTTCCATCTGGGGTCTCAGTTCTATCAGTCCCCAGCACTGGGAAGGTCTACAAGAAAGGGGCTATTTCTGTTTGGTTTACAACCTTGTGACAATGTGATGGTTGTTTTTACGTGTCAATCTGCCTGCACCATGCCGCGTCCAGAAGAAGCATTATTTCTTTGTGTGTGCCTGTCAGGGTGTTACTGGGTGAGACTGGTGGTGGAATTGCTGGACTGAAGAAAGAAGTTTGCACTGAATCTGTTGAATGCATGAATAGAAGAAAAAAGCCGAGGAAGGTGAAATTTGCCCCTTATGTCTTCCTGCCAGCCTGTTCTGAGACATTTTTCTTCAGTCTTTGGGCTTGGATTCATAATATCAGCTCCCTTAATTCTCAAGCCTTTGGGCTTGGTCAGAATTATATTACTTTTCTGAGCCTCCAGTCTATAGATGGCAGATCATGGGACTTTTCAGCTTTCATAACGATGCAAGCCACTTCCTCACTGTCTGTCTGTCTGTCTGTCTGTCTATCATCTATCATCTGTATCTATCTACCCTTCATCTTCTATCTTTCTATCTGTATCATTTATCTGTCTATATCTATCTCCTATTGGTTCTGTTTCTCTGGAAATACTACAATGCAAACTGGTACCAAGCAAAATTCCTGGTGCAGAATATAGATTTAATAACCGCGTGGTGAAGGAATGAGAGAATATCTTTTCCCTGAGAAAAAAGAGAGAAAAGGAGAGACCAAATCCTTTCAAGGGGAGTGGGAGGCCTTTCCTCTTTTTACCAGACCAGCACTGGTCTGAAACGCCGTGGGCACTCACTGAGTATGGATGGTGAGGTGAAGGGAGAGGACTGAGAGACACAGTGGACCACGGGCCACACTGGAATGTAGGAATATGTGTCCAGTGCCCACCCTTTCTATAATTCCTTGAAAGCCTGGGCAAGGGGTGTATTGAACATGTCACACAAGAGGAAAGATACAGGCCCAGAGGGCCCTCTTTGTGTGGTGATGTTTTATCGCTGACTGGCAAAGTGGCCACTGTGGAGGCCCAGGTCCCCAGGGCCACTGGAGGCATTGTGGGAGAGAATGTGCTACCGGGTAATTGCACTGATTACTAATGCTGCTAACGTTTCTCTTGCTTAATAATCCACTTTTAATTTTACCCATGGCAGTTCTTAGTTCCCACAACACAGCAATAATTAAATCTGGGTTCAGATGGTTATAAATGCACCCAGAGGTCTTTTTTTTTTTTTTCCGGTACCAGGGATCGAACTCAGGACCTTGTGCTTGCCAGGCAAGCGCTTATGCCACTGAGCTATACCTCCAGCCCCCACCCAGAGGTCTTAAGCAACGGGTGAATTATACTCTTTTGAGTTTGAATGTAATGTTAGCATTCTGCTATCTCAGAAAAACAAACAAACAAACAACACTAATGACTGAAGTTCCTTCAAGTCCTGCTAGAGCCCTCTAGTTTCCACAAGCATTTTCCAGATAACACACAAGACCAGATTCAGGCGGCAGGCTCTCCTCACAGTGCTGGCAGAGCCACACCTCTGCTAGTGTCACCCTGAGGTGTGCGCAGCCAGGAGGGCTTGTTTAAAACACAGCTATGGGCTGTGGCTGTTTCTACAGGGCTTCCCTTGTCTAGGACTCCAGAGACCTGTTATTTTAGGAAATGAGAAAAGAAAGAAGAAATAAAGCACAGGGGTGAGGCTAAGAAAGTGTGCCCCAAGGTTTCAGTCTTGCAGGGCTGCCTCAGCGGGAGATGGTCATGAGGCTGGGAGAGGGGCTTGCCGTTTCTCACACGGCCCCAGCGATGTGAAGAGGCCTGAGAGCGCCTCCCCAGCCTGAGAAGCAACGAAGTTTTTGTTGTGTGTTTTTTTATTTCCAGGGTTGGGATTCTGTCTGTTTTTTCAAGTACTCATTATTTTTCCATTATAATGAAGAAAATCTCTTTTTCTTGGCCTTGGAATTTTACAAATCTTGTTCTGTGCCCAGTGGCCTGAGGAGAGCTGTGTTGTATGTCCTGCTCGCTCATGTGGCCTGGAGGGCCACCAACACAGGTGCTAAAACTCTGTCTTGTGCCCTCGACTCCCATTTGTGCTGTTCCCTCCCCACCTTTGCACATGATAATTTCCATCCTCACAGGTTCTGGCCAGGCTGGCTCCTAAAAACTCCTCTCCGTGTCAGCAGGGAAGGAGGTTGCCTGAGTTTATGACTGTTGTCCAGTTACCTTGATCCTTGGGGATGCTGCTGTGCAACTGAACTGGATGGAAGTTTCCCTTGTCACCCTCCTTTTGCAACTGTTCCTTGGTTGAAGTCTTACCTAATGTGACCTAGGGGTCAGAGTTCATCTTGCACTGTGCACTGGAAGGTGGAAAATGAAAAGTGCTTTCCCAGGTGACCAAGTCTAAGGGGAGGTGGCCCCGAGAGCCAGCATCAGAGAGGCAGGTGGTGAGTTAGGAGGGTCAGCTCCAAGTCTGAGTGATAAGGCCGTGCAGGCGGGACGTAAGGGAGGTTTAGCAAGCTGGGTTTGTTGAATATTCTCAGCCAGTGCCCATAGATGGCACTAGAGATTTGGAGATCTGGCTGCCACAGGGTGTTCCAGGGTTGAGAGAGCCAGGAGAGAAGGCAGGAGGGAGGGGTGAGCCACTGTCTTTTGTAGTTGATCAAAGTCAAAAGCAGAGAAGAGACCATATTGGTGACTTCAGACAGGAGAGGCTACCACCCACCGGCAACCTTTCCCGCTGGTCAGAGCAAAGGGTGAGATGAAGAATGCATAGTTGGTGGGAGACAGGGAAGAGTGAGGGGCAAAGAAGGAGGGAAGAGGAAGAGCGGGCGGGAAGGGTGAAGAGCATGAAGGGTGTGGGGATGTCAGGGCTATGAGGAGAGAACAGGAAGAGGAGGACTGAGGACGCGGATGGGGGTGTGGGGAACTTAGGGATGAGAAAAGCGTACCCAGAGGGGCCGTGCAGAGCAGCCACTTTGGCAGAAGGGGGATGTGAGTACAGAGGAGAGGAGGTCCAACAAAACCAGGCCAGTCGTGAAGAAGGCCACGCCTCACGCCTCCACCGTTTCCCCAGGACTCAGAGACACACACTGTTCCTTCAGGATCTTTTATTAACGTATAGAAAATGTGTTTAAAAAAGGAACTATACAGAGGCTAAAAGCAACCAGGACTAAAAATACTAGTTAACAATGGTTAACAAGCAGAGATTCCAGTCTTTGAGCTACAGTGCCATGAAAGGGTGGGGCAGGTTGGTTTTCCCTATCCTTTGTTCTGTGTGGTTTTATGGTAGGTCATTACAGTGTGCATCACCTGAGGAGTCTGTACTCTTTTTTTCTTCTTCTATTTTCCTTCCTTTCAGACCTTGTTTAAAGTAAGTGCTTTTTCAAGTACATTGTAGCTACAAAGTCAGTCTTTGTTATTATTATTATTGTTTACCTGAAAGGCTGTTAAAGGTTAAAACGACAAACTCAGATTCAGAAGGATTGGAGGATTTGGTGTTTATGAGTTCTCAGAACAGTCCAGATTCCACCAGGGTGAGTTTTCAGCTCCATGGAGCTCCAGGTACTGACCTCCCTTAAAGTCACTGGACTTGTGTAGGGTACCTGGGAATTCCTGTGGGCCTGGAGGGAATTAAGGTTAGAATAATTGGAAGTTTATAAATGACAGGCGGAGCCTACAGGTTAAGAACAGACTCCTAGATTCTGACCCTTAGAGGTTTGTGAGAGCCTGGCCTGGGGCTAGGCCTCAGGGGGAACAGGTGGGAAGGCGTCTGGTACAGGAGTGTTCAGTGGATTGACATGCAAGACTCCTGCTGCGTACTGCCTCTCACATATAGCTGTCTCCACTGTCCAAGCCACCCCCGCTCTGGAAAGGGACGGCAGAAGGCAGAGTTTCTCGTGGGAATATTCATACTTCTTTGTATAAGCAGTGTTTAACAACAGCAAGCAAAAGAGGATCACTTCTGAAATTTTGGCCTAGCAGAGAAGCCACCAAGTTATTAGGTAAGGTATTCCTTTCTAAATCCCCCGAAGTAGCAAAGACACCTGAGATTG
>PVLD010013691.1:0-55068 GCA_004027595.1 Dinomys branickii | reverse complement strand
GAAACAGACAAGCAAAAACACAGTAAGAAATTTCTCGTTACACACATTCCATGAACCAAGACTCCTAAGTGAGAAAATATATTTAGGAACAAAGATGTCTTTTTAGTACGTCACAATAGTTGGCATCACCTTACTTGTAAAGTGGATTGCATGGTACCTTGCAGATTGTGGCCGGTGCACCAGCACCTCCAGCATCCTTGGGCTTCTATTACAAGTGCAAAAGGTGAGACCTCACCTTTAACTTTTTAAGCTTTAACTTAGCCTTTAACTTAGCCAGGTTCTCAGATGAACCTACTCTGGAGTTAGGAACTGCAAAGATTCCGGCAGGTTGGAAAAACTCTAAACTGTGTTTTATTCTCCCAACTCTTTCAAGTATAACACTGCAGACCAAGGAGGAAATGTCTGTCTATAGAAATGTTTACAATGTTCCCTGCCCACTCTCAGAGCGTCAAGGAGAAGCTTCATGTTGTTTTTCACACTTATTACCTCCTCAGTACAATTTTAGCCTCTTCCAACTCATTGGAGCAGGAGGGACTTCTGACATTTTAGCACCACTTGTAATTTTCAGACATCACAACAGCCATGGCTGGCAGTGGGATTTTCCAAAGCATTTGGCAGAAAATGGACTTAGCACAACTCCTGCAATGCTAGTAATAAAAGTCCTCCCTTTGGGATGCCTCAAAAGCAGATGTAAAACATTAACTAGTTATAACTAGATTAAAGAAGTTTCTTCTGTGAAGGCTTTTTTCCTCTGTTTTTTTTTTTTTTTTTTTTTACTAATAATGAACAGAGAATAGATGTGGCTGTTTATACCCTTGAGTGTTTTTAATGCAGCTAAGGGTAAGCATGCTCTGGACAGGGAAACCATCACAGCTCAGCCAGCCACCCTTATTATGCACACAGAGCAACGTTTCATTGGAGCAGCATTCAGCTGATGTGAAGGAGTGCCTAGCACTGTGTCACTCACTGTTTAGTAACTCACTGTGAGCTAAATGTAGTGGATTGGTAACTGGTGGTCAGCTTATAACCCCCAGATGAACTGGGTAAACGTGGTGCTGGGCCCGCCTGGGGACTGTTTACAGCAGCATAAGAGGCAGAACTGGAGAAGGAGAAAAAAGGCTGTTGGGAGCTGAAAGGCTGTTGGAGCTGGTAGAAGCTGTAAGGAGCTGTTGGCTGTTTTGGAAGAGCTCGTCGTGCTGGTTTTCCTGGTGAACTTGGCAGTTTTGATCCTCCGAGGAACTAGAGACCTCGTTGGCACTGGGAATAGCTTCGGTTCACTTTAGGGGAGCTCTGGTCCTCACTTTGAGCGTTGGTTCCTGGCTCCAGAGAGAAAGATGGTGCACTGCCAGTCTCCTGGACAAGCTTGCTTCATTGGCTTCCCTGATAGGAACTCAGCCATCTTGATCATTGGAGGAGCTTGCAACCTCACTGTTGTTGAAGATGGCTGTGGTACCTTTCAGGGAGCTCTGATTCTTCTGAGCTTCGCTTCCTGACTCCAGTGCAGATCCCTCAGCCTGCTAGCACTGATCCTTCATCCCAGTGGCACAGACTTCCCAGATTCCACCACAGACCTTTGGGCCTTCCCAGTGCAGATCCATGAAATAGGCCTTCATGAGATATTGTTATGGGCTATGGGCCTCCAGTTGGACTCGTAGGCAGCATTGTTATGGGCTCTAGGTCTTCAGCTGGACTCATGCAGGACACAACGTGAGACCCAGGCCCTCAGCTAGATTCCTTGGTCTACAGTTTGTGGACAGATTTCCTATACTCTTTTGTATATCTACCTGCATGCCCTGTCTTCGTCTGGACTACGCCATTCCCTTTTTTGAGGTCTAAGCCTAAATTCCAGCCCCCTAGAGATCTTTCAAGGCTACTTTATCTTTGCTACCCACTTATTTAGGTCTCCTAAGATATTTTTCTCATTTCATATTTCTTCTTTTCATAGCAATTACATTTTTAATTATACATCTTTTTACTGTTTAGTTTACTAAATAATGACACCAATTTTGTGCTGCCCTTCCATGGAACTAGTGCATAATCATTGCTTATAGGCAAATACTAGTTGCACAAACAAACATGCATGCAAACCTACCACCCAGCATGAGCTCTTACATCTGTCAATTTCCCAGCTTCTCTTATATGCTGTATATTTGTTATGCACTTAACATTGTTGTTTGTAACTCTGCTTGGTACTCATGATGGATAGGTGTGTAGGTTTCCAGCAACTGGTGGGGATATATCTCTCTTGTGTTTACTTGTTTTATATTCTATTGGGAAAAGATTCCTATACATGGTAAGTCTCAAAAATAAAGTGAGCTTAGATGATTATTTAAATTAGTCTTCCACATCCTTGTTAATTCTTCTCATAAAGGAGTATTTAACCATCATAAAGCTCAAAATTACCTAGCGAAGGAGTCCAAGCATTTGTAAATTTTCAACTGAGGTAAAGGATTTCCTTTTCTTTTCTAAGCACTACTCATTCCCCAGTATTAGAGATTAAACTATGTTTCCTCCTGACTGTAAGATTTGGGGAGGAAAATGAAAGATAGAGATGGTTACAATCATTAGAAACTTGGGTTCAATATTCTAAATGTTTCTACACATTAGAGGTTGTCTTTGACTGAGACAGGGGATAAAAATGGGGGCATAATTTCAGGGAAGAAGTTAAATCTAGAGGAATTTGCCTTTTGATATTTTAAATGAATTACCCCTAAGATATCAGGAAGAATTATACTAAATGAACAAGGATCTCTATATTTAATAAATTTATTGATCTACAAATTATGATGTTCTAAGGATAAATCATAAGTCTTTCATCCTCTCCCAGAGTCCATTTGACAATTGAATGTTTATGTGTGTTAGGCACTGTTCTGGTCTCCAAAGGTATAATGACCAAGGAAAACGAGGTCATTGCCTGCATGGTTATCATTTCAGGGAAAAGATAAGTGGAATACAGAAAGAACATCACTCCACATTTTCATTCATGATGCAAAAGAGTTAAAAGAGAGGAATGTTATTATATCTAGAGTGATGGAGGGGCTGTTTCTTTCAAGTGCCAGGTATGGCTTTTATGAGCAAGGGGCATTTAAGCTGAGAATCAAATGACAATGAACCATGAAGCTTTCTGTACGTCTTCTCCCAGAGGTTTTCTTCTCTCTTTCCTTCCCCTCTGTCCACCCTATATGCCTGTGAACAAGAGTGTGGCTCCCTAGAATGGGATGTCCACTTCTCACCTGGGAATGACGTGTTTGCATTTCATGACTGTTGAAGGATCCAGCTTGAGTACATGGGCAGGTGAGAGAATTGTTATGGCTGGCAGACAACCCTGACATTGAAAACACCTGTGAGACCGTCCTTTTCCTATAGCCAGGCATGTGCTGTTGTGGAGGACAGAAAACCAAAAAAAAAAAAAAAAAAAAAAAAGATTAGAACAGAAGAAAATGGATATGTGAAAATTTTTTTGTTCTTTTTTAGAAATGAAGGGATACAATTATGGTCTTCACAATTATAGTGCCTCAATCTTGTGGATTGACATGATTGATTTAGTATCCAAATTATATTGTGTAACTTAGAGTTAAATAGTCTAATTTCAATGAGCATCTTCCTCCCAAATTGTGGCTGTTTTCTGAATGATGCACCACTGTACAGAATGATATCATTTAATGGTTGCTCTTTCTTTGGCATGTTGACTCAGTATACTTTATCTTATTATTTAGACACTTAAATACATGTCTTTCTATATATGCTTTGAGGAAGTGTGGGTAGTTAAGTCCTTTCAAACAATTTATACATTGTAGTCTCTTTTGTGTTTTCCATTTATTATTAACCCCTGCAGTTGATGATGATTTGTCTTCTGTCATTTGAAAATGGGTATCTATTGTCCTTCCATATATTATCTCACTTAAGTAGGAAGCACCCACACATTCTTTCTTTTTCACTTCAGTGGAACCTTCCACTCACCAAAGAGGAGCTGACAAGAACTTTTCAAAGATGACAGGAAGAGGAATAATGCATATTTTTAATTCTTTCTTCACAAGAACCTGAAAAAGTGATGAACCAGTCAGGGCTTCATCTAATTAACAAATCAGGAGGATTCCCAGGTCTGATTTTCAATTTACTACTCACACATTTTATAAATTTTTGAGTGACAGGATTGCACAATTTTTATCCTTCACCCTGTTGATATGGTGTATTACATTTATTGATTTGTGTATGTTGAACCATCCCTGCATTCCTGGGATGAATCCCACTTGGTCATGGGGAATACTCTTCTTGATGATTTGCTGCATTTTGTTTGCCAGCATCTTATTGAGGATTTTTGCATCTGTGTTCATTAGGGAGGTAGGGCTATAGTTCTCTTTTTTGGTTGGATCATTTTCTGGTCTTCGTATCAGGGTGATATTTACTTCCAGGAATGACTTTGGGAGTAGGGGGTTCCCTTTCAATTTCATTAAAGAGTTTGAGAAATTGTGGCATTACATTTCTTATAGAATTCAGCAACAAATCCATCAGGATCTGGGCTTTTCTTTGTTGGTAGGTTTTTAATTACATGTTCAATTTGACTGTCTGATACTGGTTTATTTATAATTTTCATATCTTCTTGATTCAGCTTTGATAATTCATATGTATTAAGGAGTCAGTCCATTTCCACTGGGTTTCTCATCTTATTAGAACAAAGCTTCTAGAATAAGGTATTGACTATCTGGATTTCTGCAGAATTCACTGTTATTTCATCCCTTTCATTCCTAATTGCATTGAATTGAGTATTTTCTTTCCTTATTTGATAAGGTTATTCAAAACTCATTCATGGTTTTAAAAAAACCCTACAGAAAACTAGAACAGATGGTCTCTATCTCAATCTGATAAAAACCATCTATGACAAACCAACACCAACATCATACTAAGTGGTCAAAAACTGAAAGATTTCATTATATAATCAGGAACAAGACAAAGATGTCCACAATTACCACTCCTCTTTAATATAGTTGTAAAAATATTAGCCAGAAAAATTAGACAAGATAAAAAAACAAAAGGAAGAAAGTTAGGAAAGGAAGGATATTAAATTTTCATTACTTACATAAGACATGATACTCTACATGTAAAACCCAAAAAATTCCACTGAAAGACTTTTAGATTTAACAACCAAATTCAGTTGCATGGCTGGATACAAAGTTAACATTAAAAAATCAATAGTATTCTGTACACAAATAACAAACTCAATGAGAAAGAAATTACAGAAACCACAACTTTCACAAGAGTAAAATAAATGAAAAACTTAGAAATGAATTAAACAAAGGAAGTAAAATCCCAAAAATTCACCTGGAACCAGAAGAGCTTTGAATAGCAAAAATTTTCTGGGCAACAAAGGAAAGGCAGGAGCATCATAATCCCTGACAATAAATTATATTATAGAGCTACTGACAGAAAACAGTGTGGTACTGGCAAAAGAAAAAACCAGACCCAAAGTTCAATGGAACAGATTTAAAAGATGTGGAAACAACCCTAACTACATTCGGCCACCTTATCTTTGATTAAAAAGCCAAACATATTCACTGGAAGAAAGATATCCTCTTTAATAAATAGTTCTGGAAAAACTGGCTATCCACATGCCGAAGACTAAAATTAGACATGTCTCTAACTATTCACTAAGTGAAAATCAAAGTGGATCAAAGATATAAATATTAAAACAAAAACACTAAATCTGCTAGAAAAGAGAAAAAGTAGAACTCTGAAGACATTGGTGTAGGCAAAGAGTTTATGAGCAAAACTTCAATCATATGGGAAGTGCTCATCAATAACAGATCTCAACTTATTAAAAGACTTTTGCACAGCAAAAGAAATCACCAACAGAGTGAAAAGACAACCCACAGAGTGGGAAAAAGATTTTGGCAGCTCTTCCTCAGACAAAATGCTAATATATAGAATATATAGAGTTGAAAAAAATCAGACTCCCCCAAACTTAAAGAGTCAATCCAAAATTGAACATCTGAGATGAATACACACTTCTTAAATGAAAAAGCAGAAATGAGAAATAAATATATGAAGAATGTTCAACATCACTGGTCATTTGAGAGATGCAAATTCAAACAAGGCTGAGATTCCATCTCACTCCAGAAAGAATAGTTATTATGAAGAAATTAACCAGTAACAATTGCTGGCAGGGCTGTGGAGAAAAAGAAACCCTTCTCCATTGTTGGTGGGAGTGTAGACTGGTGCAACCACTGTGGAAATCAGTGTGGATATGCCTCAGAAAACTAATCTAGATGTTCTATTTGACATACCTATTCTCTGCTTGGTAACTTTCTAAAAAAATTACAAGCGTCATACCACAACGATACATGGACACCTATGTTTATAGCAGTACAGTTTGTAATAGCAAAACCTTGGAAAAAGCCCAAATTCCTGTCAACTGATAAATGGATTTTAAAAATGTGCTCGTTTTACACAATGGATTTACTCAGCCATAAAGAAAGATAAACTTGAGACATTTCTATATAAATGGATGCACCTTGAGACCATACTTGCAAGTGAAATAAATCAGACACACATACAAATACCACATTTTTTCTCTGGTGTGAGAAACTGAAAGTGTAAATAAGGACCAAAATGTATAATAAATATTGTGAAATAGAAAATGTTAAAATAGGAAGGGGCACTTGGGAGGGAGGACAGGAAAGAAAAGGAGATAAGATATGAGAAAAGAAGGATAAAATGGAAACAAATTTTTTGTTAATAAGGAGAGGAAGAATGGTTAAAAAAAAGCGGAGGGGAAGGGGGGAAATACCAGAATCAAAATACATCGTGCACAGGTACAAATTCCCTATGATGAATGTGATCGTTATGTTGATATAAATTGTACCAATAAAACTAATTAATCTTTAGAAAAGATCAGTGGCCTCACAAGTCTCTACTCTTATCTCCGGGAGAGAGACAGACAGTTGTAGAAAGAAACTGCAATGTACTTCATCATTCTACTGCATCTCACAGACACTTCTTTGATGCTACACAGCTGAGGATCACAGCCCCCAGGTGGAAAATTGCCACATATCGCTGGCTGCTGATGAGATCAAGTAACGTTATAAGGCACACTAACCTATGCGATATGCCAATTCTTTATTGTCCAATTTGGGAAAATGATGTCACTTTTAAAGACAGATTCTTACCACCATATCAAATTAACCACAAATGTACTGAGCTGAGCAGGTGGTTTCTTTCCCTAAAATTATTTAATTATAGAGCTATTCTACTGTCAAAGGAAAATTACCATGGTTGTAATTTTTCAAAAATTAAATTTACTAATTTTTAAAATATTTTCTTGCCTTTAAGACAGTGGAATATAATTTCTCCAGTTTATTGTTATTTTTCATATTTTGTCTGAAACTACAAGTCAACAATCAAATGTAGGATCAAAAATGTAGCTCATTTATCATCAAAACAACCCAATCAGTGTTTATTGTTTGTAATCATACCCTTATTTCTGGGTATCACAGCCAAAGATTCTGATTTAATTGGTCCGTGGAATACCCTGAGTATTAAAAATTTTTTTAGTCTCCTAACAAATCCCCTGTGAAGCTTTATAAGTTATGGATCATTACTTTATAATCTCTGTTGGGGAAGAAACAAAGAACATATTATTGTATAGGAGTGCTTGCCTCAATTTCTTTATTTGAAAAATAGGATCTTTTAAATAATATTTTTTTAATCATCTTTTTTGGAGTAGAGGTCTTTGTGTGAAAGACAACAATCTAAGAAGTAAAATTCAAGCCCAAGGTCCAGTTTGTAAGCTGACTGACTGGCTGCTCTGATCCTCCAGTTAAAAGTAGGGTGAGGAAGTAATTGAAAGTGAGAGGAGGACCGTCTCAGCACCAAATCATTCGTACTTCTCATCTCTCAGTTTCAGCCAAAGCCAACCGTAAGGCATCCATTTTGCTTCCAGCAAATGTATGAGTTGATACTATTTGTGTAGTTCACCAAGGCAAATGGACACACTGCTTATAGACTAGTTGGGAAGTTAATGCATTGGGAGTTTATCTGCCTCTCTAAGGCCATCCCCATGCTGAGGGAGTGATGATTTTGGTACATTTGGGGCCAATTTATGGCACAGCAGTTAGGGTTCTTCTCGGCCTTCAGACATAGAAACACAGAACCAAGGACTCCTAAGTGTACCATGAAAACCACAAAGTGTTTCCTAGGCCCTATGAACCCTGAGAATGGGTGGCCCTGCAAACAATTAATATATGTGGATTCATTCACTCATGCAGTAAATATGTTCTGATGATACATGGTAAAAGGTACTCATCTACTTTCTGGAGATGCAGCAATAAACTCATTCTAGTCTTTGATCTCACGGAATTTTTTTGTCCACTAGAGAAGGCATAACAGCAAATATCAGACTGACGTAAGAAGATACACGTTTTGGTAAATGTTAAGAATAGTGTGAGAGAATAACCACACAAGACCCACTTGTAGTCCAGGAGTTCAAGAACAACACACCCTGTGAAGAAGACATTTGTATCAAAATTGAAAGAATGGGAAGATCTGGGCACATTGAAATGGGTGTTTGGGGGGCAAAACAGGAATTTTAGAAGCAACAGGGTTTGTAAAGACCTTATGATGGTTGATACATTGTGTCAACTTGGGGAGTCTGGAGGTTTGGCTGAGTGACTCCACAGGAAGCCAAGGTGCTTACTTTGTATACATCCTGAGCCTGTGGAAGAGGAGGGCATGGAGATTATGTGAGTGCTACATGCCCCTGAGTAGGAGGAGCCTGTTTACCATGTAAGGGAAAGAAATAGTCTGCTTGCCCACCATTCCTCCCTTTTGCTCTTGTTTTTTTTTTTTTTTTTTTTTGCTGTGCTCTGCTGTCATGAAAGTTTGCCCTCTGCCATGTGCCATTCTGCCTCTGAACCAGCCAAGTACGGACTGAAACCTCCACAAACTGTAAGCTAAACAAACCTTTCTGTTATGGTTGATACATTGTGTCAAGTTGAGGAGTCTAGAGGTTTGGTTGAGTGATTCAGCAGGAAGCCAGGGTGCTTACTTTGTATACATCCTGAGCCTGTGCAAGAGGAGGGCATGGAGACTGTGTGAGAGGTACATGCCCCTGGGTGGGGGTAGGATGTTTACAAGGTAAGAGAAGGAAAGAGGCTGCTTGCAGCCATTCCTCCCTCTTTGCTGGTTGTTTCTGCTGTGCTCTGCTGCCCTGAAAGTTTGCCCTCTGCCATGTGCCACTCTGCCTCTGAAGCAGCCAAGTATGGACTGAAACCTCCACAAACCGTAAGCAAAATAAAACTTTCCTTCCTTCATTTTGGATGTTGGGTATTTTGTCACAGCAATGAGAGAAAAGTAACTCAGACAGAATTTTGTACCAGGAGTGGGGTCATTGCTGTTACTATACCTGACAATGTGGTTCAAGAGCCTTTGGAAATGGCTTGTGGGAAGAGTTTGGAAAGGTTTGGAGATGTTGCCTGAAAGAGATGCACTAGAACAACTTCAGGTTTTCTGTCTGGGAGATTCTGGTAAGAGCTCAGAAGACCAGAAGGTTGATAGAAACCCCGCCAGTAAAGACCAGGTTTGGGATGTTTCTGTTGGGAAGGACTGCACTGGTTGTTGGACTCCAGATGATATATGTTATGGCTTGGCAGAAAGTTTGTCTACATTTTGCTTGTGTCCAGAGACTTTGCCTAAGACTGAGATTAAAGGCGGCAGCGAACTGATTAATCTGGCAAAAGAAATTTCAAGGCAGTTGAATGTTGGGGCAGTGGCATGGCTATTGTTGGGGGCTTTTAGCCAGATTTATATTGACAATCAGGAGCAAAGAGCCCAGCAGGATGATTTAAAATGTGAGTTTGGCCAGAAAGGAAGCTCCAGTAAAACTGTGGACTGCAAAGATAAGGCTGAGGTGATCTCTATTGCTATGAAGGAACAAGAGAATGGAAAAGATGGCCCGAGGGCATGACAAGCAGCTAGTCTCCACCCTTTGCAGCCTCAAAACTGTAAAGGTGAGAGACTTTGCCTTGAGAAGGAAGCTAAACAGCACCAGGTTCCAGAATGGCGGCGGCGGCCACACCAAGTTCCAAAATGGAGGTGACATTGAGAATTTGCTCCTCAGAATTGGATTCAGTGTGCCCAGCGATCCAGACACTCAATCCCTATGGCCAAGAGAGGAAAGTTTGGCTACTGCTCCAGGTGGCAGCAGACCTTGGCATCATCCACGTGGCCCTGGCTTTAGGTGCAAGGAAAATGCAAGAGTTCTGAAGTTAAAGAGGCTTCCGCCCAGATTTCGGAAAGCCTGGGAGGCCAGGCAGTGTGCCCCTGAGAGGGCAATGTGTGAGGCTGTGAGTGTGAAGCAAAAGGTGCCCTGGAGACCTCAGAAGTTTAGTAAAGACAGGACCGTTGATCATCTAAGGAAAGCTGCAAAGAGGGAGCAAAGCGAGCCTAAGAGAGAAGCAATGGGAGCTGTAACCACCAGAAGTACCATAGGGGTGGACTCATGCAAACCCTTTAGAGCTCACAGTACACCACAAGTTGCTTCAGATGCTGCATGTGGAATTGCAGAACACAATGTTAGCCCTGCTGGATTTTGGACTTATTTTGGTCCCAATGCTCTGTATCCCCCTGTTTGTATCTTTTGGAATGGTAATGTTTATTTTGTGCCTTTAAATGTTGGAAGTGTTTAATTTTCATTTGATCGGTGGCAAAATGTTACGGTTCTAATGTAATATAATGGCATTGTATCTGGAAATTGGTTTAACGAAATGTGTATGATTGCCAAGTTGACAAGGGGTGGAGTGTTATGGCTGATACATTGTGTCAACTTGGGGAGTCTAGAGGTTTGCTTTAAGTGATTCAGTAGGAAGCCAGGGAGCTTATTTTATATACATCCTGAGCCTGTGGAAGAGGAGGTCATGGAGACTGTGTGAAAGATACATGCCCCCTGGGTGGGGATAGGATGTTTACAAGGTAAGGGAAGGAAAGAGCCTGCTTCCCTGACATTCCTCCCTTTTGCTCTGGTTGTTTTTGCTGTGCTCTGCTGCCATGAACATTTGCCCTCTGCCATGTGCCACTCTGCCTCTGAACCAGCCAAGTATGGACTGAAACCTCCACAAACTGTAAGCAAAATAAACCTTTCCTTTCTTCATTTTTGGTGTTGGGTATTTTGTCACAGCAACGAGAGAAAAGTAACTAAGACATTTTCCTTTCTTCATTTTGGATGTTGGGTATTTTGTCTCAGCAATGAGACACAAGTAACCAAGACAGCCCCTGAGATGGTAAAGCACTTACTGAGAGTAAGGAAGAAAAAGCCAGCCATTGTGGCTCATCCTCAATAAGCAGGTGCTCAACACAAGTGGATAGATACCTAAGGGCCGGGTCACTTGGGCTTTGAAGGTCACAGCAAGAGTTTGTGGTTCTGTCCCAAGAGGATGAGAAGCTATTAGAAAATAGAGATATCATATAAGAAAATTTTAAAGATGATCACTTTAGCTACTACCTGACAAATGAATTAGAGGGAAACAAGAGTGAAAAGCATCTGTTTAGGTGGGTATTTGGGGATTTCCAGGTAGATCCATGGCTCAGTCCATGGTAGGTTCAACCTTTGGTATAGGTCTGTAGCACAGGTGGAGTGAACAGGGAAGATTTGAAAGCCTTTCAGTGAATCTGACTTACATGTAGGTAAGGAGAGAATGAGGGCAAAAGAATCCACTCAACCCTACTCTCTAATTTGAATGGATCATCATCCAGTCCCATCACTGAGCCACAAATACCATGAGCAGAGAATGGGATGGGTATAGATTTTAATTTCCTGAACTGTCTGGAAAGTAGAGATATAAATCTGTCCTGATTACAAAGGATTATGGTGAGGAAAAAATATCATCACCCCTAAGAAGCTTTGTAAAAATATCAAATGCAGTGGAAATACAAGATGTCAGGTGTAGTATCATCCTAGTACTGACAGTCACTGAAATCAACTGTAAGAAGTTGTCAAGAGTAAATGCACAGATAATTTTATACTGAGTTTAAGAGCTACACTGCTTACTTGTCAGTAATAACTGATATCTTAGGCCTAGCTTGGTGATTTTTGTAGCTGTATAACCTTGAAAAAGTCAATAATAACAGGTCACATATGTATTCATCCATTTATTGTGTCAGATAACCACTTTCTACAATTACCTTACCTCATTTATTCCTCACAAAAGTCAGGTATGTAGGACTGTTCCTGATTTAGTAGTTAAAGGAGCTACAGTTACAAGAGATTAGGTTCTTTGACCTAACTTAATACCTAGGACAGTTTTCTGACAGAGAGAACACAAACCTTTTCAAAACTGTTTCTCAGCTTTAATAATTCAATTTCCACATTCTAACTCCGGTATATATAAGATATTTATACAACATAGTACATATTAACAAATATAAGATAATAAAAGCAGAGTATAGGATCTATGTATATAATTTTCTAAAATGACCATGGAATAGGTGCTTCCAGACCTGTGTAGCATCCTGTGGAAGCCAGGAGGCATGCTTTGTCTAATACAGTCTCTCTCCTCAGTCCTATGTAACCTCTTCTGCTTGAAAGAACATGCTTTTGTCTGTGTCCACGTCTGTCATTTCAGAGCATCATTGATGAGATGGCAGCTTTCAGGATCTTTTTAGGTGATACAATCTGAAACTAGTCTGTGTCAGTCATGAAGAACTGTAACTTCATAGAGCCAGACATGGTGGTGCACTCCTGTAATCCCAGCTGCTTAGGAAATTGTGGCAAGAAGATCACAAGTTTGAGGCAGGTCTTGGCAACTTAGCAAGACACTGTTACAAAAAAAGCATTTTTAAAGAAATAGGGATGTAGCTCAGTGGTAAATCCATGCCTGGCATGCGTAAGATCTGAGTTCAATCTTCAGCACTGAAAAGAAACGAAAAGTAGGTCTTAATAGATACAAAGCTGCAGTGAAGATCATACCCAGCAGAACTTTCGGCGATGCCTTTTTCCTATTTCCATTGTGCTCAAAACAGAAAATAATTTAGAAAAATAGGGGAATTACCTAAATAACCCATGACCAAATAACTCCCTACTCATATGAAAAACATGCAAGAGAGAATAGGTTAATTTAAATGAAGGAGAAAAGTAATACAAAAATTAACAGATAATTTTTTCAGACTTAAACTGAGCATTTCAGATATGATCTCAATTCACTGGAAAGGTCTGTGGGGCACACAGTACTCCAACTTGTGTTTCAACGAGTTAAAGATGTAGGAACTTAGTAGCGGTTGTGTGTTAAGCATTTGTTACCTGAGCTTTTCCTGGACATGGCCCTTTTCCTGGCATGTCCTACAGGGTAAGATTATGTCATACCTGAGAACACCTAGTTTGTGGTGCCTTGTCACCATTCAGAAAGAGCTTAAATTAGCAGTCATTTTCTTTCTCAAAGACACTGATATATTGTAGACTTTTCTAGAGTTTGAACTGTGACCAACTGAATAAGGCCAAATCGCCACCAGGGAAAGATAACAGTCACTGTCAAATTTCTCTGGACAAAATCTCTGCCTTCAGATTCTCTCTAGTCTAACAAGCTTAAACACAGTCACTTTTGAACTGCTCAAAGTAAATTTTACAATGGAGTAACTGAAGTTTTAACTAAAAATCAAAATCATAGAGGAGTAAAACCATTTCTATGCAAAACTCTCTACCAATTCTATACTCTAGGTTGAATTGTGTAGATCTTGGGATTCACCACAGTAGAGATAAAAGCAAGCACAGTGATGCCAAAGACATCAGAATCCCTCGCCAACACTCTATCCACCTGTAATCACATCTGCAAATTAATTCCAGTCACTAGCAAAAGGCACCTAGCAACTGTCTCCACCTTGTGTGCAGAAGGAAAGGATAGAAACACAGACTCTGCCCTCAGGGTTCTAATGATCTAGCAGGAGAGAGATGTGTGTAAGAATGATATTCAAAGTCGCATTCCATTGACAAACAAATGAAATAATACATCCTACTCTCTTTGAGCTGGTCAGCACAAACAGCTTCAAGTTATTCAGCAGATTTGCTATAACTGGTTAAACAATAACTGTGCTCCACTAGGAGATGGAGCTCACTTTTTTACCAACGTAGTCAGGACTGTACTGACAGGATCCTTTTCTTGAGCTGATCATTATGGATGGGAAGGATTCATGAGAGGAGAAGAACCTGTCAGGTGAGGCAATAATAGAAACAGTGATGGATTTGAACAAAGGCTGCAGTGCAGGAATTGAGAGTGGCAGGGGCAAAGAGTAGATCAGGGATTATCCAAGTGCTTTTCCCTGACTCGGTTCTGTTTTAGTACAAATTTGCAGTTTGTAATGATCATATTCATCGCAGGAACTTGGTACATGTTTGTGACACATCTTAGTTATCACCTTTTTATCCCTTTCCCCCGCCCTCCATCTCCTACTAAGTTTTAAATTTTTCTTTTTGCTAAAACTGTTTGATTCCATATCCATGTCTTAATTTTCCCTAGGGAATGTGCAGCACCATCCAAACTGACCGTGCTTCATTCTAGGATTTAAACATGGTTGACTACGGCACATGAGGTTGGTCTGAGGGAAATCTCTTCCTGAGGAAACACGGAGCTGTCAGGAGGTTCCGGGTGAATACACAGACATCAGATGGGCCTAGATTCCGATTCTGACAAAATCAGTCAGCAAGTTAATTTATCTTTCTATACTTTAGTTGTACTGTGTATGAGATGAAGATTCACTAATCTGAGCACGTACTCTATTCCTGACTCTGCTCTGGGTGCTTGAGGTATAGCAGGAAATAAAACAGATAAAATTTTCACCAACTCGGAAAGAACAATAATATCTACCTGTGATAGTTAATTTTATGTGCCAGTTGAACCATGCCACTGAATCCCCAGTTATTTGGTCAAACAGGCTGTTTAGGTTGACAAGATATTTTTGTGAGGATGCGTTATGCAATGTGATCCAAATTGATAGACTGACTGAGTAAAACAGATCGCCATTCGCCACAAGGTACACCTCATCCAATCAGTTGAAAGACTGAACAGAAAAAAATGGCTGACCCTTCCCTGAAGAAGAACACTTCTTTTGCCTGACTGCCCCCTGAGCTGGGACTGTGGCTAGAACTGTAGAGATGTTGGTAGCTGTCTTGGTAACTTTTCTCTCGTTGCTGAGACGAAATACCCAACACCCAAAAGAAGGAAGGAAAGGTTTATTTAGCTTACAGTTTGTGGAAGGTTCAGTCCATACTTGGCTGGTTCAGAGGGAGAGTGGCACATGGCAGAGGGCAAACTGTTCACGGCAGCAGAGCACAGCAAAACCCACAAGCAAAAGGGAGGAATGGCTGCAAGCAGCCTCCTTTTCTCCCCTACATTGTAAACAGCCTACCCCCACCCCGGGGTCATGAACCTCTCACACAATCTCCATGCCCTCCTCTTCCACAGGCTCAGGATGTTTACAAAGTAAGCACCCCAGCTTCCTGCTGAATCTCTCAGTTAAACCTCCAGATTCCCCAAGTTGACACAATGTATCAACCATAACAGTAGCTTTCATGGAATCAGGAGGATATGTGTGATAAGCCATCAAAGGAGGAGTGCAATCATTGCAGAATTGGTTCTCACACATACCCCTCAATATGGGGTATGCAAAACTCTTCACTGAAGAAAATACCAAGATCCCTGACTCCAAGTAATTCACTCAGCAGAAAGGATTGACTTCTTTGTTAAAAGCCATGTGGAACATTGAGCTACAAAAAGAGGGTGACTCTGTTTTATACTTCCTGAAATAGTTTGCCCTTGGAAGCCTGGTGGCTCCAGTAGCTACTGGCAGTGTTACCCAACAGGAGTGACAGGGTAGCCCTGGTACAGGGTTGTGCTCAAGGGAGTCCTGCCGTGGACAACACAGAAACAACTGTGCTGCTCAGATCAGAAGATACAGAGCTCTGACACCCTCAGAAGGGAGCCAGAGCAAAAGAAGAAAAGATGTTGCTCTCGTATGATAACCAGCTGACCTTGTTTATCCATGTCACCTCAGTGGTGTATGGGAGTCTGGGGAAAGAACGATAACCCTCCAAAGCTGGAAAGCCTGAGAAACGTGTAAAGGAAAAAGCCAGTGCACTTTGCTTGCTTGATTCCTGCTCAACACTACCAAATGCTTGGTCTCAGTACCATCTCTGTACATAGTTGCACAGGGAGTGACATAAAGAGTCAGCTAGTGCTATATACTGGCTATTCTGTTCTTAAATAAATATGTTGACAAGAGATCTTCACTGGAAGAAATAGGTTCTGCAGGCAAAGTTACCAAATGAGGTTATGATCAGAGCAGTAATATAAAAGAATGGGGAACAAAATGTTCACTGTGAAGAGGGCAATGTCTCTCCTAAATGAATATTCAGTAAATAGTAAGCGCTCAGAATGAATAAAATCAACTGTGGAGAAAAATCAATGTGATCAAGGTATGGGAGAGCATTAAATTTAATGGTTCTCATTTTTCTGTATAAATTTTACCTTCTAAAGAGCAAAAGAGCAATAAAATAATATGAGCCAGACCTTTGCTTTTTTTGTTACGTAGCTGCTGTATCTCTGGGAACAAACCTAATTCCAGGACATGTAGAACTAGATTCCAAAGAACTGATCTGACTTATTTTTAGAGTGAATTGACCATTTTAGAAACTAGACTATTTACAGTAACCCTTGGTTTGATTATTATGATTAAATTCATTCAGTCATTCATCAAATACTGCTATTAGTGTTAAAGATATAGAGATGAGCAAAACAGATATCTATAAAGATATAGAGATGAACAAAACAGATGAATAAAACAGATAAAGTAATAGTTCCCATGAAATTTACATTTTATGATGTGAGTTGAATCATAAAGAAACAACTAATCAAGATTACTTCATAAAATAATAATGTTATAACAAAAGTAAATTTATACACTAAAGAAAGTATCTGTGTGGTGGGAAGGTGATCCTACATTTGTACCATAGGAAACAGGGACACCAGTAATAGCTCTCTGAAAAAGTGAGCTTTTGAGGTCTAAATAATGAAAACCCAGCCACGTGAAAAGTTGGGGGAAGATAGTTGTAGGCCGAGTGAACTGTCAGTGAAAAAGTTCTAGGTCAGGAATAAACTTGGAGAGAGTAAGTTCTGAAAACAAGACAAAGGTTAATGAGCTGGACTGGAATTAAAAAGGAGAGTAGAATAAAACGAGGTTAGGGAGAGGAGAAGGGGCTCTGGACATGGAGCACTTTTTAAACTCTGGAAATGGAATCACATTTGATCTTGCATGTACTAGGAAAACACTGGATGATATTAAGCAGCTTGCAACGTGACTGACTTTCATTCTTTAACAGATTATTGAAGCTTTCACGTAGAAAACTGGTTGATCAATAAATCCCTAATCTAATAACTTCTTGGTTAGATAATAACTTGAAATTCAGTTGCCAAATTCAAATGTAAAAATTCATTCACTGAACAAACCATTATTGGTTACCCCTTGCTATGCACTACAAGTACAGAGGCAGAAAAGATGTTGCCTCTGACCTTAAGGATCTCTCAATCTAGCAAGAGAAAGAGAAATTAAAAAATAATCTTTTACAATTTTGACCAAAATAAAGCACAGATAAAACTTAGTTTCTACCTAAATTGAATTTAGCATTCATTGAGAGCTGACCCCAGGACTAGCCAAGTGAACTAAGCTCAGTTTTGGTAAAAGGTCTGTGAATTAGTAACAGCTTTTATAGTCATCAGGCTTTCTCTAGGTGCAACAGAAGAAAAACCAAATTACCTTGAGGGTTTTTTAAAAGTGCATGGGAACAGATTACTTCAAACAGCTGCATTCTCCAGCTCTGAACAGGAACAGCTGGCCTCAATTTCACTAGAGTCAGGTAGCAGATAATCAAATTCAGTACAGACATACAAGTTGGAAAATTAAGGTGGTAACATCCAGGGTAAAGAGCAGCAGCCCCTACTCCCAATATCTAGGAATATGTTTTGCTTAAATTTGTTGTTGATCCTGTGAACTGTTTACAAATCAGGGAGACGCCAACATGCTAAAACTAAAGCACAAGATGAAAGACTGAATGCACTGCCCAGCTTCAGAGAAAAATACGCCTATAATGAGAGAAATAAAGTGAAAACCTAGCAGAGTGTGGCAATGGCAAGAACCGTGTAAAGATTCCACAACTACAAACCCTAATATGGGAAGTGAGGATGCACTGGATGGACTGGACAGCAGACTGGCAGATGAAAGAATCAGAAGGCAAAACTTTAAATAATTCATCTCCAACTGACACACCTCATGAAAACTACTATAGACAGCCCTATAGCCTGGAATAAAACCCAGGGTAATCCCCATGGAAACCTGTATCTGCAAGAAGAAAGGACGAATGTGAAAAAAAAATAAATTATTTTCTTTTCTCTTAGTTTGTTTAATGACTATTCAAGCAAAAATTATGACATGTATTACAGGGCTTCTTACATACACCTGCACAGTGTATAAAGTTATTCTAACAGAAAGGGCAGAGAGTGCTTGGAACCATACTGCTGTTGCATTTTTCTACTTTACTCAATGCTGTGCAAATTAACTGTAAAAACCCTGTGATAAATTAAGGATGACTATTATAATCCCAGAGCAGCCACTAAAATAATGCTAATAGGTTTAGCTAAAAGGCCAAGTGATATTAAATTGAAAATTGTGAAAATACTTATTAATCCCTTGTAAAGTAAGACAGGAGAAAATGAACAAAATATAAATGATGAGCAGTTAAATTTTAATGGACTAATTAAAAGGCAAGGATGGTTGGATTAGATTTACTAAAAGACCTAATTGTATATTATAGTGGGAAATCTACATCCATTGTAACAACATAGCTAGATTAAAACTAAAAGGATAGAAAAGCAAGTGGTGTGGAAACAGTAGGCCTAGAAAACTTAAAAGCTATATTAACACCCAAAAACAATGAGCTTAGAGTATTATGGTTGATACATTGTGTCAATGTGGGGAATCTAGAGGTTTGGCTGAGGGACTCAGCAGTTCTACATCTTGGGGTGGAAAGGACACGCCCTTACTCTCCTGGGATGTTGCTCAATGTGTCGATTTGAGAAGTTTAGAAAGTTGACTATGTGACTGAGCAGGGGGCTTACTTTGTATTCATCCTGAGCCTGTGCAAGAGGAAGGCATGGGGAGGTGTGGCTGTAGAGGATCATCCCCAACCCCCAAGGGTGGGGAGGCTCCATAAAAAGAGGGAATTGAGAAAGGACTGCCTGCTGGTTCTTCAGAGGAGTTTCAGTCTTCACCTTCAGCTTGGTCATCTCTTGGCTTCTGGTGCAGACTGTTCAGCTTCCTCCTGGGACTCTTCAGCCTTCTGGTGTAGGCTCTCCAGCCTTCATCATAGATTCTTCAGCATTCCGTTGCAGGCCCATCAGCCTCCTGATACAGATTTACAGGGACTCTGCAGTGAGCTCCAGGCCTTGGACTGGACTTTTTAATCTCCAGCATGCAGACACCTTCTGCACACTTCCTCATCCAACTCTGTGGCTGACCATTGTAAGCCAAACTTGTAATTTCTTACACATTTGTATATCTTGTGTTATATCTGTTTCTCTAGTAAACCCTGACTGATACATAGAGACAAGAAGCATTATCAGAGACCACAAATGCATATGAACATAATATTAATGTTAAAATACATAAACAAAATATTTATGAAACTTAAAGCAGAAAGAGTTAAGTCCCCAGTCACAGTTAGAAATTGAACACCCTTAACCAATTCACATTTGTAGACTTCACCAACTGTAGAATGCACATTTCTTTCAGGTGCACATGGAATGCTCCCCAAGGTTAATACATATGCTATTTTAAAAGATAGATTATAACACATTTTTGTAATGCATTTTTCAAAAGTTCAAATCTTACAAAGTATATTTTCTTACCAAATGGAACTAACTTAAAAATCAATAAAAAAGATGTTCAAAAGTATCAAGTATTTGTACATGAAAAACAAACAACATTCCTAAATAATCTTAAAGAATAAAAGATAAAGAATACTAGAAATTCTTATCATCTGAAAAATAAATAATGTATCACATATTGGACAAAGTAATCAAGGTTAAATAAAGATGGAAAATATAATTACATAAATCTTTTGCTATGTTTCACTAAAAGGCACACATCATTGGTGATATTCTTGAAGAAATGCATAACTTTATTCTAATCATGAGAAAGTATCAGGCAAACTAAAAGTGAAAGACATTTTACACAATAATTGCAAGTACTTCTGGGCCCTCTGCTGCACACCTGAAATCCTAGTACTCAGGTGGCTGAAGCAGAAGGGTCGCCACAAAGCCCAGCCTGGGTTATGTAATACGTTGAAGGCCAGCCTGAACTGCACAGTAAGACCTGTCCCAAGCAAACCAAACCAAGCCAGTAATAACAATAGTAATAATAATGACAAATAATCTCCAAAAATTTAAAAGTTAGGAAAGCAATAAAGATTTGGGAACTATCCAGTTCAGGTAGAAAAAAGAAAAAAATAACAGAACAAAAAATTGAATAATGGTGAAATTCTCACTCTGTGGTTTAGTTCGTAATATTGTGCCTGTATTGATGAACTGATTTTGTCCTAGGGTTAAGTCAAAAGGTAACACTGGCCAAAGAGAGGAGAATCAATCAACTCTCTGTTCTCAGATTGTTAATTCTTTTTCTTTAAATCTAACAATTCAAAGTAAAGAGTTTAAAAATGTAAAACTCATAAGAAACAGTGCTTCCTTATACTTATAGCAAAAACTAATTTATAATCTTAAGTGTTAAGAAAGGTTTAAAATTAGTGATTGTGATGGTGAAAAGGGAGCAAATTAAATTCAAAGTAAACAGAAGCAAGGGAGATTAAATTTAATGTAAATTAAACTGAACAACGCATACCAGTATAAAATTAAAAGAGAACAAGCCAATTTCTAAGTTCTTTTTATCTACCCATGAGAATAAAGGACAAAAAATAGGAGATATCTATTGAATTTATATAATCTTATGTTTTCACAGCATCCACTTTGAATACAAACTGGACTTTCTCAAGCCATAAGCAGAGTGTAGTCACCTTTGACATAGATTCTAGTCCCTCACCTTCTCTAGCTTCTCAGTGTGATTGACTCATCATCAGCCTTACAGAACTCAAATCCTGCATGGATGTCACTCCACCCGTGTGTGCTGGAATTGGACTTCACAGAATTCCTGCCTGTTGGGCTCACGTGACCCATGCACCTGAACCCAACTGACCTGTTGTCCTGAGTGTAGCTTTCCTGGAGAGAGACTATCTGGGGAGGAAAAGAGTGGACATAGATCAGACAAGAGCCACAAGGACCTCCACCAGTATAAATAAATTTCCCCTGAAAGGGGTATGGTCATGCTTTCTGGTCATAGACCAAAAACTTAGGCACTCAGCCATCAAGCAGGTTAAAGAAAGACCCTGTGAGAAGTGCTGGGAGCATCCTTAGGCAAATGCTCTGGAGTCTCAATATTGAAGGGCTAGATTTTATACAGCAACAAGATCAAATTAGGAAAAATAATAAGACTTATACCAGGAACCTAGAAATAATTAGGGACAAATTTAAAATAAATTCACAGCGAGGCTTTTTAGACTATCCAAGCAATATTAATGTGTCCTTTGAAGCACCTTCGAGGAAGATGTCATATTAAATGTTTCAGGGATTTCCATACTCTGCTCAGCACTTAGACAACATTCATTACTGTCTCTAGGATCCATTTATAAACATCACTGAGCTTGGACCAGCCTAGGATCCAGTTATGATAGATGACTTATACTGAAATTGTTGCCCTACATGCTTCAGATTTACAATATTTCCTATTCCGACCATCTTTTTCAGTTGTTCACAGAAAGACCTGGAACTGAAGCTCAAATTCACCATCTTCAAAAGATCATCAGGTCAAAAGACATCACAGTGTGCTGCCCACCACTCTGGGTTCTAAAAGCAAAGATCAGTGGACATTTTACGCAGATTTAGAAAGCAAATATTTTAGGAATTAAGGATGACTCACAGGGTCTCTGTTACAACCCCACTAACCTGCCAGGATGTTGCACAAGCATCCATGAGCAGTAAGTAAGCAAGTGAGCAGGTTGCATTGCAATCAAGCTTTTGATTTACACAGACTACAATTTGAGCTTTATTTAACTTTTATGCAACACTCTTTCCCCCAACCGTTTACAAGTGTAAAATCATGCTTGGCACGGGGACTGCATAGAGCGGCCAGTGGCCCAGATGCATCCCATAGGCTGCAGTTTGCCAGTCACTGACTTAGAAGTTTGCTCAACAAATTGCTCTTTTTTGGGAATCTTTACTAGCATGAGGAGGGGAGGCGAGGGAAGGGGAGAGAGAATGAGAGAACACAACATCCTATGAGAGATACCGAGCTAACTGTATTAACAAATATTCAAGAAAGGCATGAAATTTGTATTTAAAAATATTTAGAGATTCCATTAATCTTCCTAAATTTTTAAGCTACTTTTAGATTTAATTCCTCATTGAGAACCATTTCTTCAGTAGAATTGAAGAGGCTATTGAAAACATTTCATAAGATATAAATTAAATTAAATATAAATTACTTACGTGTATTCAGTACGGGTCCCTAAGTTGAAAATTACCCGTTTCATCTTAATATAATGGAATTCAATAGAAGTAACGTGGTGGATACAGTATAATCAAAAGACATCAATTTCAGCACAAAGTTTTAGAAGCCGATAATAAAATACTAGACTGTACATGTTCACAATGTTCAGCATTAATGATTTTTCCTAGAGCTAGCTTAAGTGTTTTATAATAGGCTAACATACATGATGGATGTTGTAAATACTTCTTTTGACATTTAATAAAATTTAAGAACCAAGAGAGCAAGCGTAGCACTAAGTCCATAAATAACTTTGGTCTCTCAGGCAAAAACCACAAATTCACAGTAAACATATAGAAGAACAAAAGAATGGTGGAGTATATTGTAAAATGAGTCAGTATTTAATAAGTAAAATGTAGAGACTGCAGTGATTTGTGAAAACAAAGTATGCAAATCAAAGAAAAATACATCCAGGTTCTGTTACCCAAGTAATGTTTATAAGTGGTAAAATATTGACCATACATCTATGGTCATTGACAAAATTCCCAAAGACATTAAATGTGAGGGGCTGGGGATATAGCTCAGTGGAATAAGCACGTGCCTAGCAGACGCAGGGTCCTGAGTTCAATCCCCAGTCCTGCCAAAGAAAAAAAAAAAAAAACCAAAACCAAAGACATTAAATGTAGAAGGTATAATTTCTTTAAGAACTGATGCTTTGCCAACTGAATAACCACATGCAAAAGCATAACACGGGACCTAAATGTTTTCTATATATAAATATTAAGCCATAGTGTATCAAATATTTAAATATAAGGACCTAAATCATAAACTTTCAGAAGAAAACATAGAGGTAAACTTGTATGAATTAGATTTTGAGAATGGGAACTTAAATATAATGTTAGAAGCATAAGCAACAAAAGAAAAATAAGTTGTATTTCATTAACATTATAAATATTTCTGGAAAGAACAATAGCAAGGAAGTGAAAATAATAAAATGCGTGAAAATATTTGCATTTCACTTTTCTGACAAAGCTTTAATATCAAAGTATATTTTAAAAACTCTTGCAATTTAATAAGAAAACACCAAATATTCAGTCTTTATGAAAATGGGCAAAGATGAATTGATATCTCCAAAGAATATATACTAATAACTAGGAAGCATGTGAAATGATGCTCGATACCATCACGTGTGAGGAAAAAGCAGATAAAACCACAATGTGATATGCACAAGTATAATTTTTAAATGTTTTAATAACGTGCTTCATAGAAAGAACAAAGAACCAATTTGATGAGGATGTGGAGATTGGAAGCTTCATACATAGCTGTTGGGAATATAAAATGCTCCAGCCACTGTGAAAAATATTTCAGTTGATTGTCAAAATGCTAAAAAGAGAAGTACCATAGGACCAGCAATTCTACCTCTAGTTATATTCCTAGAAGAAATGAATACAAGTATTCAAATAAAAACTTATAGATAAATGGTCATAATAGTAAATTCACAACGGATGCAATTGGAAACGGGTCACTGTCTAAGCAAACTGCGGCATATACGGAACGGAATGCTATTCATCAATAAAAACCAATGAAGGACTGATTATGCCGCAGCATGAAAGAAGGCAGACAGTAAAAAGTCACACGTGGCTTGATGCCATTTATTTAAAATGCCTAAGTCAATAAACCCAAAGTGGCAGGGAGCCAGCTGGTAGTTGTGTGTGGTTGGCAAATATGAGAAAATGAATGGGAGTGACTGCTGAATGCACAGGATTTTGCTTTTGTGGTGATGAAATTATCTTGCAACTAGATATAGGTGATGGTTACATACTGTTGGGAATGTTCTGAAGTTCATAGAATTTCACTACTTAACATGATGAACTTTATGTTGTGTATTTTACCTCAATTAAACAATGGTGATGCCCTGTACAGGATTTAAATCCATATGCTCACATGGCTATAGTATACATGTCCTGTTCTTTTTTATTTCATTTAATTATAAAACAAATCCAAAGGTCTGGGGATATAGCTCAGCGCACAGCACCTGCCTGGCAACGGTGAGATCATAAGTTCGATTCCTGGTACCAAAAAAAACAAACCCAAAGAAGTAAAACTTGCACAGTTACTTGACTATACAACCCATTGACACTTACCAAGTAATTCTACAAATAACGAAATATACTCAGAAAAATAGAAACTTGTCAGCCCTCTAAAGAATACAAAACCTGAAATCAAGGACCTATTAAGAGTGCCTAGCTGAATTCTGTGTTCTCTTGACATGTAAAAATTATATCTTCTTTAATTGTGAAGAAAAGGGATAAAAGGTATTTTTCAGCAAATCTACTTCTCCCAGCACATCACAGCAACTTCTCCCATAGGCTTCATTCTGCACGATTCTGAATTTACAGCTGATTTTAAAACCAAACCTCTTCGTAAGCTACAATTTTGTGAATTTCTGGATGGATGGATGGATGGATGGATGGATGGATGGATGGATGGATTTCTTTATTTATTTTTTCAGTACTAGGGATAAAACTGGGGTCATTGCAGCCCCAGCCCATTTTATTTATATGTCTATTTTTATTTTGCAACAGCATCTCCTTAAGTTGTCTAGACTGGCCTTAAACATAGGATCTTCCTGCCTGAGCCTCCCAGACGGCTCGCAGTGCAAGTGTGAGCCACAACATCCAGCTAACTTCTTTTGAAAAATCAGGATACAAAATGAAAATAATTTGACCCTGGGTCTTCATCACACTAAAGCACTCAGGATCATCAAAACTACACTGATGATTGCACTTGAAAACTACCAACAGTGACTATGCAAGAACAGAGTGCAACACTGAAAATCAGTGCATTTATTGTGCTCTCAGGGCCAAAAAATGGTGAATTCTCTAGAACGTGTGTGTTTCTCAGTGCTTCCATAGCACTGCAGCCCCTGACAGCCTTAATCTGCAGAAAGGGACCCACGGTCCATGGCTCAGTCACTTTGTCTTGAAATCCTAAACATAGAAACAAATTATTTACTGTGGGAAGATACTGTTTCAAAAAGAGAATGTTGGTATAAGTCACCCTAATGTTGATGAAAGTCTCAGGGGCTCTCAGAATTTAACGCAGGGGCCTCTCCTAATCAGAAGGACTTGAAAACCTTAGCTGAAGAAGCTGATATTTGTGCCAAGTTTTGAGAAGGAATGAGAGTCAGCAAAGAACAGGAAAGTGTTCCTACTCAAAAGTAGAAGCAGAAAAAAATCTCTCTGCCCAGGCAACAACAGGACATCTGTGAGACTGAAAGGAAGAGAGAAAGCCATTGGCTAGCGCTCAGGAGGAAAGATGGCCTGTGCCAAGAAAGTAGGATAAGAGCCAAGGCCATGGTCTTGCTTATCTAAGAAGCTGGAATTTTTAAAGTAAAATCACTGGGGATGAATTTAAAGATATTAAATCAGAGAAAGACCTACTTATATTTGTACCGGTATGGGATCTCTCTGACAGTTGTAGACAAAATTATTTTAAATTAGAGGTTTTTGTACAAGACTAGATTCAAAGAAACCAGTTAAATGGGACAGAGGTATGTATGGTTGGCAGTTGAGCTGCAAAAAAGTGAATGGTTTCAAAATGTATTCGGGGAGTAAATTAACAAAGTAGTTAGTTAGTCATATGTTACTGAAGTATAGCTGAGCTGTGGTACAAAGCCTTGATTAATAGCACCTAGTCACGATAGAGGGGGGCCCTAACTGCTGACCACTCTGCATAAAATCAGGTATGTTTAGCTAGTAGAAACTACACTGCCACAAACACAGGTGTGCATATGTCACTGTGGTATGATGCTTTAACTTCTTTCAGGAAGATACCAAGCAGGAGGATAGCTGGGTCAAATAAAACCTCTAATCTTACTTTTCTGAGGAATCTCCGCACTGATTTCCACAGTGGTTGCACCAGTCTACATTTCCACCAGCAGTGTAGAAGGATTCCTTTTTCCCTACAGCCCTTCCAACATTTGTTATTGGTTGATTTCTTGATAAGGACCATTCTTTCTGGAGTGAGATAAACCTCAGCCTTGTTTGAATTTGTAATTTAAATGACCAGAGATGTTGAACATTTTTTTCATATATTTATTTGTCATTTATACTTTTTCGTCTGAGAGGTATGCATTCATCTCAAATGTTCATTTTTGGACGGGGTCTTTAAATTTGGGGCATCTGATTTTTTTTTCAGTTCTTTATATATTCTAGATATTAGTTTTTTCTCTGAGGAACAGCTGGTAAAAAATTTTCCCCTTCTATGAATTGTCTCTTCATTCTGTTGGCGATTTCTTTTGCTGGACAAAAGCTTTTTTTAATAAGATGAGATCCAAGTTGTTGATTCTTTCTAGTATTTCTCATGTGATTGAGGTTTTGTTCATAAAGTCTTTGCATACACCTATGACTTCAAGAGTTCTACCTTTTCTCCCTTGTAGAAGAGTTAATGTTTTTGTTCTAAACTTTAACACTTTGACCCATTTTTATTTTAGTCCCAGTACCCATTAACTTATGAATGAATTAAGATATGTTTTTTATACAGTGGAGTACTACTCAGCCATAAAAAGGATAAACTTGGGACATATCTCAATAGATGGATGCACCATGAGATCATACCCTTAGTGAAATAAGTCAGACACATGTGAATATTTCATCATCTCACTGGTATAAGAAACTAAAAGTGTAAATAGGACCGAAATATGTAATAGATACTGTGAAACAGAAAGAAAATGTTCAAATGGGAAGGGACACTAGGGAGAGAGGAAGGAGAGAGGAAGAAAGGGGAAAAAATGAGAAAAGGATGAAATGGGAATAAAACTTTTGTAAATAAGAAGGGCAAGAGGGCTTGAAGAGAGTACAGGGGAAGGGGAAAAGGAAGAATCAGAATATATCACGTACAAGTACAAATTCCTTCATATGAACATGATCACTATATCTAAATTGTACCAATAAACTTAATTGAATAAAACACTGGTATAAAAGCTGAACATAATAGAACATAATAGAAGCAGCAGCTTCCTCTGGCATGGCAGGCTGAAAAGAAGGCCGGGTTTGAGGGCACACATCAGCTCAACACAGCACATTCTGTAGGCACAGCTTTTAACCCTGGGGTAAGTGCAGTTCGAATGACTGACATGAAGTGCCAAGTGTGCATGTATTTTTTTTTTCTGGCTGCTGATAGGATTTTCAGAGGAGTGAAAGAGAAGATCACCAAATTGTTTCTCCTCACCTTTCTGTGAGTAAAGCACATCTGACCAGATTTGATTAGTTGAAATTATTTAATGTGAAAAATATCAAATAAATCAGTCATAGCTTCAAGGACTTCCTGAATAGCAAATGATCCATTATATATATAATTGGCTCCCAAAATGGGAAAAGAAAAAAGTATTTCAGCAAAAGTATTTGAAATAAGATGGCCAAAAAATATTCTCCATATTTTCTTAAAAGAAATGTGCAAATACAAGAGCACTAATGAGCACAAAGATGAACATGAAGAAGCCTGCTGTGCCTCTTATCTCACTGTCAAATTGTTAAAACCAGAGATGAAAAGCAAATCTTGAAAACAGCAAGGAAAAAATGACACATTACTTACAGGAGAGCAATGACTAATATATGATTTCCTATCAGAGACCAGAAGAGAGCAGAAGATCATTTCTAAAGTACCAGAAAAAAATAGAAAAAGATAGTCACATCAGATTCTAAATCCAGGAAGTAAGTCATAACTTTCAAGAGTAAGACAGGTTCAGACAAAGGAAATCAAGAGATATATTTACAAGCGAAAGAAATTCTACTGACTAAATTCAACAGACTGGAAAGAGATGGGTGAACTCAAATGCTCAGACAATTCCGGCAAAAACTAGCATTCTTATTATCTGGATAAATGCAAAGCACCATTTTATTCTTTTTATCTTTTCTCAAAATTTTTATAAATTATATGACTTACAAGAGCAAAATTTATGAATAATTGTCTCATTAAATTTTTCACACACACACAGATAATTACAACAACTATAACACAGATTTTTGGTGTTTATACATATACACTATAGCAAATTTTCTGTGCTGTTTAAGAGTTACAATGGATCTGAGTGGACTGGAAAATATTAAGGAAATACATTCTTTCTCTTGAAATAATAACTTTTAAAAAAATTCAGCAAAATATAAAAAGTATTTGAAGAGACCAGGAAGCTGAACAATACTTTAAGAGATTTGGGGACTGATCAGTGACATGTGAGAGTTTGAGTAGGCTAAGACATGCTAAGAGTTTGAGTAGACTACTGTGTCAGCCAGTGAAACACGACGCTTCAATCTCCCTTCATGAAAGAACTTGCCCTTCGTTTGGAAGAAGAGCAGTAAGAGGGCAATTTCTGGCTGCTAACAACTTCAGAGGCTTTCTCAACTTTTAAGCTGAAGCCATGCTCTTCCTGAGGAACTGAGCATGTTAAGGACACTAGGCCTTAGATTTTTATGCCTAACACAGAGCTACCTTAATAGGAAATATTTGTACTGGAGGTCCCTCATTGGTTCGGCCAAGACTTTTTCTTATCTACACTGCGGTTGGAATCCTTTCCTGTTCACTAGTTCCTTCTATCTTTTACTTTCAATATACCTCTTTATACTCCAAACTCCATGTAAGCATCTGCTTCCCAGAGCATCCAATGAACACCCCTCTCATTCTAACGCTGGAGCCCTGTCTCTTTTTTTAAAGGGTTTCCAGATAAACCTTTGACTTATCTGAAGCAGGCAGAGGGCAGAGAATGAGGCCTGAAAACTTAGAGAAAGGATATTTTTCCACATGTCCCCCCTTCCAAGAAGCACAAGACAATGGTGTTGCAGTATAAACACGCTACTTGACGTAATTACTAAAGTAAAGGTTACATCTTATATCCTGTTTTTCCATCTCCAGTAGAGAGGTATTATCAGTATTTAAACATTAGTAATAAAGATTCACACCAGGTATTTGCCCAAGAAGATCTTCCATATGTATACATTGCAAATTCAAGCTATTTATATTTTTATTATCACAAACACATCATTCATGGCAAATAAAATATTTTTTGCTTTTTTTATTTATAGGTATGTAAGGAAGTGATGTGAATAAAAATGTGAGAATGAGAACAATCTCTTAAGTGTCCCTGGCCCTAGAAAAATGCTAGAATCAAGAAGAGACTTTTTCAATGAGAAAAAAGAAGATATTTAAGAATAGAAACATAAAAGGCAATTCTGCACCACTGCAAAGGAATAACATCAAAGAAGAGGATAGCAATGCATTGAAAACTTTACTAATAAGAAAATTAAAAGTTGGAGGATTATAAGACATTTCTCTGTAAAAAGGAACAGCAGCCTGGACATGGAACCTGTTGGGGTGACACTGATGGTTGCCGTGGATGTGGCACTCAGTGTCTTCATCTGCACAATGGCTGAATAACACCTGGTGGCAGGAGCAGCATGCAAAAGAAATGGAAATAAAAGATTAAAAATAGACAGTCACGGGGCTGGGGATATAGCTCAGTGGAATAAGCGCCTGCCTAGCAAGCGCAGGATCCTGAGTTCGATCCCCAGTACCGCAAAAAAAAAAAAAAAAAAAAAAAAAAAAAAAAAAAAAATAGACAGTCACAATACCTAGCTCCCAAAACACTCTCTGATGCTTATATAGTTAATTTATTAGTAAGAAGTTGATTATCTGTTGAATCTTTGCTATTCTTAAGCAAGAAATTAAGGTCATATAACAACTTGTGAACTATAGAATTTAAAGCAAACACTAAGCAAACTGTAAGCACCTTAGGGGCCCAAGGATTGGATAAAGCACCTGAGATTCACAGCTAAGGCTGCAGTGGCAGCAGCACGGTGACGTTTCTATAAGGAGAAAGTATACTGAATATGGAAGTTCATCTTTGGAGCAAAAAATAGAATTCAAAAATGAAAAAGAGTGTGCATAAGACAATGTACAAAGAATAAGAAGGCAATCCACACAGTGAGAAAAATATTTGCCAACAAACCTCTGTTACAGGACTGTTATCCACACAGGCAAAGCAGAGGACAACACAATCCCTGACTTGAAATTATATTACAGAGCTACTGTGATACAAGGAGTAAATAGAAAAGAAAGAAAAGAAAAGAAGGGCTGGGGATATTGCTCAGTTGAATAAGCTCTTGCCTGGCAAGTGCAAGGTCCTGAGTTCGATCCCCGGTACCACAAAAAAAAGAAAAAAAGAAAAGAAAAGAAGAAAAGGAAGATAAAATTGAAATAAAAATCTGTAAATAAGGAGAAAATGAGCAGTTGAACAAAGGGGAGGGTGGAGGTGAAAAAGAAGCATTAAAATCTATCACTCACAGCTACAAATTCCCTCTGAAGACTGTGCTCATCACATCTATCTAAATTGTACCAACAAATGTCAAATACAGAAAAGGACTGTTATTCAAAAGAGCCAAACAGCTCTTTAAATTCAACAATTACAAAGGAGCCTGCTTAAAAACTGGGCCAAAATCCACAACAGGTACCTCACCCAAAAGATGTACAGATGCCGAAGAAGCAGAGAAAGGACGCTCCACTTTATGATTCACCAGGAAAAGCGCCTTGGTTAAGGTGACAACTTGCCTCACTTTCCTCACGTACAAAGTGCAAATGATAGCAATACTGAATTCCGACACTATACGATTAAATGCGATAGTCCTGTGAGTGCTTAGACCATAATTCTACAGTTCGCTCTAATTGTAATCACCTATAGATCCAGTTGTTATTAGCTATTGTGAATATTTCAAGAGAAATGCTAAGTATGTAAGATCTGATTTTGAGGAGGAAAGCCGAACACTTACATGGTTGACATTTCACCCACAGCCACCTGGGCTTGCTTTCCGTCCTGGCTTCTAGAAGTCAAATGAGAGAGTAGAACAGCAAGCAAAATAGCAAGTAAGGAGAGACAAGGAATTAACCTCTCTCCAGGGCCCGCTTGACAGCCTCACAGAGTGAGACTCAACATTGCTGTCTTTTTATAATCTTTGCAATAGTATTAAGTGCTATAAACATCACGTGATAGATGATGAAGTTGACCCTCAGAGAGTCTCATCAAAGCATCCCAGACCATGCATCCAACTCTGGCAGAGTGGCCATGTGACCTCCCTATCCTGAAGCCCAAACCCGAGGGAAGAGGGGCAGTAGAAATACCTCATTCTGTAACACTTTACAGCTGAGAGTGATCCATATTTGATTTCATTTCTCTTCCCTGCAGTTTGGCAGGTCAGTAAATCTGGCAGGTTAGATTTTATAGGTGAAGGAAATTAAGATTCTTAAAGGCTACAAAACATGCCCGAATCATACTACAAATGAGTAGAGGAGTTGAGCTCAATGCAAGCCCGGCAGATCCCACCTCACACACTTTCCCTTGCTCATTCCCAAGGAGCCAAAGCAGAGGAAGAAACCTGTTGTCCGTAACTATTGCAAGGAAGGGCAGTGTAATTTATGTCTTCTGAAAAAGCATGTGACAATTTCTCCTTTCCAGATGCAACTTCCTTGATGGCAAGAAAAACAAAATCTGCCTTTGCACAACTGGAGCCGCAGGACCTATCACAGTGCTGGCATTCGGCAAGCACTTGATATGTATTTGTTGAATAAATGAGTGCGTTAAGTAGACAGACTCAAAGAAAATAACATACTCTCAAAACCCCGATGGGCGTGAATTTGCTGCATTGACAGAGGAAGGCTCGTCTGTAAGAAAGATCTTTATAACTATCTTCATGTAAGTCCTTGTTACCCGCACGAATGCTTCTTGAATAAATTTCAGTTTTATTTTTCAGACTGCCCCTTACAATTCCTCTCTATGTAACAGGTTTTCACCTCTGGAAAGATAAATGTCTATATTTCCTGTTTCCAGGAAGAAATAGAGCATCTCACTAAGCACTGACCTGTTAGCCTTCAAAGCAAAGCCAGCCCTGCAGCTTCAGGCCTGCATCCAAGTAACTGTGACCTGGAAGCCTGGTGAATGTCTCTGACCTCCTTGCAGGGTAGAGGAGGAGAAGGAGGATTTGCTTTACAGAGTTTAATTACACAAAGTGTCAAGCTATCAACCTTTTTCAGCATTCAATGTAAAATGAATTAGTATGAATCCATAGGCTGGAATAATATATAGAACACTAAATAAAAACCAGTAAATAGTAGAAAAGATTCATTTTCTTTACCGAAAAGGCATGAGTGAGAAAACCTAACCCCATGGCAGAGCAAGCACACTAGTTCCTTTAGCTGCCAGATGGGGCTCTCAGGTCCCAGAGGGAGGGACTGAGCCATGGGGTGCCTCCTCACGCTAATGAGCTTTGCCCTAGAATTGGAGGAGACAGATGGATCTGCAGGTTGGAACCCCCCAGCAATCTCCCCAGGAGCTGGCACAATTTCACGGGGACAATTCTTGCCTTTGGTCACTGCCCCTTTTGCTGCCCTCTCTCCACCTCTTGTAACTCTTCTTCTGTTTGTTTTTGTAGCTTTTGCAATGCTCTAAGCCACAGTAAATATTTTCCCCTATCAGAGAAGAGTATGTCCTCCGTGTCTCAGTGTCTGACTGCTTGTCCAGCCTCACAGAATTCTCTCTCCCTCCTTCCCTTCTAATCTCCCTTTCCTCCAAGATTTTAGTCTGTAACAGTTCAATCTTCATTTTTTCTGGCCCCATCAAATTCCTGTATATTCACAAGTGTTTTCAAAGGGCCCCATGTACGAATTAATGAAAAGGAAAGGAAGGTACTATTAAAAGCTCTTATTTCTGTGTCTATGGTAAAGAGTTTTTGGTTTGGAAAAAAAATGGAAGAAAGTTCTTTGGCCATTTGAGAAAATAGAGGGGCCTTCCTACCTGTAGTTAGCCTCGTGTAGTGCAGATGACCTAATTGCACACAGGAAGATAAAAGTGGATTTCCATGTGTTAGGGTAGAGACACCACAAAAATAAAAATTCGATGGCTCCAGGCACAAACCAGATGTTAGCGGTCTTCTGGATTAGAGAACTCTGGTTAATTGGTCTTCTATGAGGGAATGCACTGGGTACAAGAGCCAATCTTTTTATTTGAGTTTGAATATTATAGCCCTTCTGTGGATATGTCATCTCTCTCCCAACTTCATCAGCAACAGCCAGAGTACTCCAGAAGAAACGAAAGCATACCTTTTAAGAATATAGGAAGTGATGTGTTATATCCGTACAACAGAATATTACTCACCATTAGAAAAGAAGAACTCACATCACCTGCCATTCTATGGATGAAATTTAAGCGGATTGTGCTAACTGAATTACTCACAAATTATATGACATATCAAAAGCATTCAAACTCATAGTAACAGAAAGTAATATAATGGTTTTGAGGGCCAGAAGAAGTGGTATGAAATAGGTATGGGATTTCAGTTTCACAAGAAGATAAAATTCTGAATATGTTTCACTGTTATATGGACATACTTAACACTACTGAATAATACATACAAATAATTAAGAAGGATAAGTTTTATGTTTTTACTACAATATAAAAAATTTTAAAATAATATATATATAATTATAAACATATTTAAGCAGAAAAGAAAACTAGAGAAGAATAAACTCAGAATTTAGAGTGCTGATTGCCTTGAATTGAACAGAACCAGCGTATGAGAGGATTAGTTGAGCAAAACCACATAAACAAATGACAGCTACTGGGGCTGGGGATATAGCTCAGTGGAATAAGCGCCTGCCTAGCATCGCAAGGTCCTGAGTTCGATCCCCAGTATCGCCAAAAAAAAAAAAAAAAAAATGACAGCTACTCTCATCTAATCATTTTCACAATGCGTGTGAGTCCAAAGGGGTCACCAAGGTATGAAAATAACTGAACAGGAAAGGGCCATGCAGCAATCAATGATGACACTGTGGGAAAAAGCCAAAGATTTATGAGTAGGCAAAGGAACCAGAAAAAGAGGTAACATTTGGTCCTATAATCTACTTTAAATCTTCCTGACTCCTCACTTTTCTAAATTAACAAAATCCCGTAAAATAGCTCTCAAGGCCCCATCATATCTCGCTGCATCTACTCCCTTGTTACCCTCATCGTGGGCCTTCTTCCCCTCTTGTCACAGTGCATTTGTTTCCTTCTTCCTGTGTTCTCTGTGGTCGTCCTCCAGGTCGGCCAGTGTCCCTCCACTAGCCAGAGCACTGTGCTCCCTGTGTGCTTTCTGGCTAATTTAAACTCCACCATCGTGCCTGGAATATCTCCTCCCCTCCATAAAAGAGTCCTTCTCTGACCTTCTAGATGAAGTTCGAGACTTTTCACACCCGTATCAAACCCTAACTGCAGTTACTGTCAGTGTTCAAGCTCCTACTGCTGGAAGGAACGTGTCTGTCTTCCTTACTGCTTTATCTTTAACCACTAGCACAATGTTGGGGGCTTTATGAGCAGGAAAGGATGCAACAACACAATGCGGACCTTGCACTTGAACTCTAACCACCTTTTCCATAAAACTATAGACCTGGGACCCTTGGCTTTTGGGAGTAAGTTGCAAAATCTATTGAGTTTCTTATTTTTCTAATGGAACAGAAACGTTCTCATCATTAGCTCTATTTTATATGTTCCCACTGACTGGAAGTTTTCCTTTCCCATGTAATTCACTCCCAAATCTTCAAGCCTTTGCTCAATTAGGACTTTTAATGAAGTTTTATGGTTATTTATCTAACACTGGCCTCCCCTCTGCTACTGACACTTTGAATGCTTCCTAATGGATCTTTCCATTTACTTCTTTTGTAGAACTTGCCCCTTCTAATATTTTATAATATTTTATTACTATGTTTGTTCTATAAGGTCATTGATTTCTACTGCATTCCTACTCTCACTAGAATAAAGAGGCCATGAATCAAGGATTTGTTTTATGGTAGTCAAAAACACACATCACAAATTTTACCATCATATGGACATTTCTGTGAAACAGATCTCCATATTTTCTTACCTTGTGGAACTAAAATTCTATGCAATTTAAACAATATCTCCGTTTACTCCTGCCACTCCTGGCCCTGGACTACACTGCTCTACTTTCTATGTCTATGAGTTTGGTTAGTTTAAACATCTCATATAAGTGGAATCATCAATATTTGACCTTTCATGATTAGTTTATTTCCCTTAAAATAATTTTCTGAATGTTCTTTCATGATAGAAGGTAGAATCCTTTCCTTTATAAGCTGCACTCTGATCCATTGTGTGTGTCTAGCACAATTTGTTTATTTATTCATATGTCAGTGGATTATTTGGATTAATTCCACATTTTAGGATTCTCCAGATAAGCAGAACCAACAAAATATATAAAATTATAACATGATTTTTAGATTGGTTCAGATTATGAGTAGCCCCACAATAACTGTGGGTTGCAGAACCAGTATAGCCAGTAGGTGATCATTCAAAGAAGCTGGAAGCCTCAGCAAGAGAGAGTTAATTGGTGCAGCCCCAGTAGGAGGCAGAAAGCCTGATATCCCTGGGGAGAGCCACTGGTTCCAGGCCAAGTTCAAAGGCTGAAGAATCCAGTCTTATGTCCATGAGCGATGGGACCCAGGAAGGGTTTGGCATAGGTCAGAAAGCTATCTTCTACTTTTTTCATGGTACCATCTGGGGCCTCCCACCTATTGGATCGTGTCTCCCATATCCAGGAAAGAGTCTTCCCCACTCAGTTCACAGATCCACATGCTAATCTTCTCTTATAAGAACCTCACAGACACACACAGAGGTGGACTTTACCAGTTTCCTAGGAATCCAGTCTAACCAAAACTAACCATCACACAAGGTAGTTTGTTAGGTTGGTTTGTTGGACCTGCAGCAGTGTTTGCTCAGTAAAAATCTGTTAGATAAGTGAAATATGGAGAGTAAAGTGGGAGATGTTTACTAAACTAGAACTTTCTACTTTTCTTCTACCATGCGTCTGATAGGCTACAGTCTGATCCTTAATAAATAACTGAGATTGTTGAACTCATAAAGCTGCCCTAGAATTTGGGAAGAGTCTTGTCTCTCTAAGGTCATAACGCCATCATCCTTAGCTAGAATCATTCTAAATAATCCCAGATATTTGAGCAAAAAATTTGATAAATCCTTGACATCCCAAGAGCAAATGACCTGATGAAGGTGTGTTCTCAGGGAAGGAGAAGTGATTTGGTCAGTGACAAAATGCACACAGGGGGTCAAACACAATCCAATTTAGGGAAGGTTTGGCCATCGACGCTGGCGACCATGTAACTTTTCTGACAATCACATCTAACTCCAGTGAGTCTCCAGGCTAAAAGCCTACAATTCTGCTATTTCTTTTGAAAAATGAAGAAAAAGATTCTCTTCAATCCAATGATCTTTAAAGAAGGTGATAAGTTTACTGTAACTTGCCACTTTTGCCTTTAAAATGAAAATCTTCCCAATATTTTGATGCTTCCATGATTGTCATAATAAATTTGAAGGTAAGTATAAGGTTTTCCTGGATTAATTTCTTTTCATCATGAAATGCTTGGCTATTGGATTCTACAATCAAATGGAGGCTTTCACGTGTAAATTATGGGAGAGATGTAGAAAAAGATAGACAGACTCGCTGAAAGGGTCTGGGCATAAGCATTCCCAAAACTTTGTTTGTAAATATACTTCACATTCTAAGAAGTGTATCTACAGATATTCAGAAGTCTCCAATTTGTAAATATTTCCATAGCAAATAGCCTTTCTATAAAAATAGTAATGTTTACAAAAATGAGGATACCTTCACATTCTTGGTTCTATAAATATCAGGGAAAAATTGCTTCTGATTCCCAGTTCCCTGGAAGATCATGTTTTTGTGCTCAGCCTTTAGACATTCCACAAGACATACTGCATATCCTTACTGAAGAACTGTATATTAAGGAAGGACCTCCCTGCTCCACACCAACATTATAGTTCACAAAAAATGGATGTTTCCACAAAAAAGAGTACATCCTATACTCTCTCCTTAATAAGCTCTTCTCATGCCTTTGACTCACATACCCTGAAAATTCTTTTTCTGTTATAGGAGTTAGCATGCCCACAAACTTACTCTATAGAAAGGTAGCTTAAGTCCATCATTTCAGCTTTGGGAACTTCTCAGACCCAGGCCCATGGCAGGAAGCAGCAGGAGACTGAAGCGGCAGTTGCCACTCTTGCTCCTGTCCCCACCATTTGTTCTCCTCTTAGGGGCCACAGTGACCTTTAAAACTGTAAAACAATTCCTGTTACACTGAGGGTGTAAAAGCCTTTCAACGACCTTCCACTATAGTTAGGAGAAATTTCAAGGGGGTGAAGCTATGACCTCTTCTCAAGTGTTGCTCCCCCTCACTCCTGCTCCAGCCACACTGACCTTCCTTCCATTTCTCAAAGGCACAGAGCTCATTTCCACAACAAGGCCTTTTTGCTTAATGCTTCTTCATTCCTGGAAGACATCTGCCCAACCCTGGATCAGCTCGGTCTATTCTTTTCACATTCCTGATGACTTTTCTTATACCCTATCCTTCGCTCACTCTGTATACCATTATTTGGTTTTATGAGGTCCCTTGCTCACATTGAGATCCATAAATAACCTTTCCAGTATATTTTGTCTAATCTCTATGTTCCCCAACTTGTACAGAACTTTTTTCTTAATAGTTCTAAGAATCTCTACCTGTAATTAACATGGATGGATGGATGGACAGGTGAATGGATGGATGGATGGATGGATGGATGGACAGATTGATGGACAGATGGATGGATTGGTGGATGAGGTCTATGACAAAGTTCTTGCATTGTCTATGGTGGTTTTGTACTCAAACATGATATAAAAATCTACATGACAAAGAAAACATCACAAAAGTGCTGATGTAATCTCCTAACACTGCTCAGAAAACACTGGGCATGAGTTGACCATTAAGAGAAAAGTGGAATTGAGATAGAGCAAGTTTTAGAAAGTTATTTAACCTCCAAATCTCTGAGGTTTTCTTCTGGTCCCTTGGGGATGGAGACAAACCTGCCCCTCACTTATGGGAATGTTCTGGAGTCAGAGATAATACGTAAAAGCTTCTGAGTGCTAATTAGCTCTATCTGTCAGGGCACAAGAAGCCAGCGGGTCTGACTGGCTGATTGCAAGGTCTGTAGCTGAAAATACATCTCGCCAAGTGCCTGGAGGGCCTGATAAGGGAAATGGCTACATTCTGTAAATTAACATATTCTAAGCAGGTCAGAATCCTGGGGTGTAGAAAACAGTGATGAACATGGAAAAGAAGGTGAAAGCGCTCCCGTTTAGTTACCCTGCCTGAGTAATGACGCTATAAATTCCTTGGCAAGACTGTTGCCTTGGAATCAGTAGTGGGTGGAAGCCGAGTATAACTTTTACTGCTAACGACTCACAAAATTAAGAAAGAAGTGTATTTATATTCATTGTGCTCACTTCTTATTTCTCTTCTCATTTTGCCCTTTTACCTGAAAAATCAGTCCCACATTCTTTCCTTGTCCTGTCTCCAGCAGCAGAATGTTGCTGATTTTGCTGCGCTCTAAGCATGCCTGTTCAGGGTCATGTCTCAAGCACCTAGCTTCCCATGCATCACAGTTTAGAAGAAATGGGACTGGACTAGACACCAGAAAAGAGCAGAATTCAGGCTCTGACTCCTGTCCTGTAGGTGTATTTTGTATGATTTATCTGGCTGGAGCCTATAGAAACCCAAGTCAAAGTAGCTTAAGAAAATAAAAAACAGTCATTGGTTTATCTACTTGGGGCTGAAAGGTAGTGAAGCTTTCAGGTCTGACTGGGTCTTGAGACTTTTCAGTCACAGAAAACTCTGCCCTTTTGTTATCTCTCATTCTCCTTTTGTCCTAATCTAAACTCCGTAACTTTTAAAAGTAGATACTCTTCTCATACTGATTCCAGATGGTAGCAAATATAGCCATTTGTAAACCCATGCAATTTGCCCTGTTAGTCACACCCCCCAAAATAGAGGGATCTCTATCTATCCGTCCCCATCTCTCCATGGTCATCATGTCAAAACTCAAGGAAAAAAACCTCAAGACACCAAGGAAATAATCATCTGAGAACCACACTGTCTTGGTTACTTTTCTCTAGTTGCTGAGACAACATACCTGACACCTAAAGTTAGGGAAGGAAAGGTTTATTTAGCTCACAGTCTGTGGAGGTTTCAGTCCATACTTGGCTGGCTCCAAGGCAGAGTGGCTCACGGCAGAGGACAACAGTTCATGGCCGGGGAAGAAAGCAAAAGGAGCAAGAGTGAAAAGGGCACCAGCCTCTTTCCCTCCCTTACGCTGTGTGCAAACGACCCGCCCCAGGGCGGGTGCAGCACTCACACCCATAATCCCGGCATTGGACCGTGGATCAATCATAAACTCTAGAAGCCTCCCCATGACCGCATGGGGCTTTGGCGGGGACACCCAGACACAATCCATAACATGCTCAGTTCTGTGCGTTGGCAGTCTAGAGGATAGATCAGCAGCAGCTAATGAGGACCATGACTGACATCCCTGCCAAGATCGCACAGAAAGGAGAGATAAATTCACCCTCTTCCTATTTCCTCATTCGTCACATAATTGAGTTCAGTAAGAGTATGGGTGGGGATATGGTTCAGAAGCTATAAACCCAAGTAAAGTGAAAGCTGGTGTTGTCAGAGAAACCTTTTCTCTTTTTCACAATTTCCAAACTGTGTTATGTAAGCAATCAGTTGGATTGTTAGCCTGTTGGAAAAATAAAATGTGGCAATGTTTATGGAGCTTTTCATAGAGTGTTTGGCATGAACTCAATGCTCAATGCTAATAACTCTCTCTCATGCCATATAGTATGTAGTTTGCCAAAAATTCTACCTAAAGAGAAGAACCTCAGGGTTGGAATTTATCCTTGTTCCTGCCAAGTGACAAAACATTTAGGAAGGAGTGAGCAAAATTGTTAGTACTAGTTAACATGTGTGCATATTTCTCTCCCTCTCTCTTCCTCTTCTGTCATGGTTTCACTCCTTATGTACTTTTTGAGAGATAGGTTTGGAAGGGGCAACTACGAAGAGTTGAAAAAAATATATACGTTATTTAATAAAGCATAATATAAATATACCACTTTAATGTTAGTTATGTGACTGAGGCCAATGACTTTGACTCTAACAACAAAAGATAATAAATTTTACTACTACAAGGTAAAACTATTTAAAATGGAACCTTTCTTAATGTGCTCTACATTCAAAGTCTCTGGCTACAGGCAGTGCATCCTCACCCTGGGAAGAGAACAGTGATGTGCTAATCATTGAGAGCACCGAGGCAACTTATGAGGGCCTCTCAATTTGTATGTTATGTATTCACTGAAAAATGCATTGACTGCCACCGTTTCCAGAGAAGGAGTCCCACCTCAGTGCTAGTATGGAACTTTAGTCCGTGGCGATAAGAGGTGGTAGAAAGAATAGCAGACTAAGAATCAGAGCACCTGTTGTCTCACCCTGGCTGTCTCACCAACTTGCTACATTACCTGGGATAAAGCCTGCCATTCTGATCATGACAATTTGCTGATATTCAAGGTAATAGCTGTCAGTTTGTACTCCCAAGTGCTTCTGGGGACCATTTTCTTTTGGCCTGTTTTTAGCTGGTTTTTTTTTTTTCTTTCGTTCACTTTCCCTAACCTTTATACTGGACTACAAGTCACTGTAGTTTCAGAATAGAAAGTCCAATCCTGGACTTTCATCAACCACACCTCCACAGTGCACCTGCACATGTAGCAAGCAATTGCGGTGTGGCATAAAGGCTGAGAAAGTGGGTGTGACCAGTCAGTAGCAGAGATCTTGGAGACATGCACCCAAGCCCTGAACCTGGAACCAATCACAAAGTGCTATCTTTAATTCTTCTTTTGAGAACTCAAGCAAGCAAGTTTTTCACAGGATGGCCTAGACCTGACGTAAGCCTGAGAAGTGAGGGATATAAAAGATGGCTGCCATTAGGCTATTGACTATTTTCTCCTTCACCATGGTCTGCTCTCACCTTGAAAACGATACCTCTTTTCTAACTTTTAATTGGCCCACACTTGTTCTTTAAAGTGTCTTTCCTTTCCCATCTTTAACAAATGTAATACTTTACTATCTTTTGCTATTATTTTGTCCAACTTTTCATTCAAGATGAAAAGAACCTAAAAATAATCTCTAGAAATTCCCAGCACCCACAAACCCATTTGCATGTGTACAAACACACACCACACAATTCTATCTTTGGAGGGTCACCTACCATTTTAACTGACTATTATATCTGAAAAGAAAGTATTCTAGATATGACATGAAGAGTGCTATGCTAAAAACATAAAAGATAAGCATTATAAAACTAGAGAATAGACAGTCCCCCAAAACAACCCTTTTATGAAAATACAAATTTCTACTTCCAATTACTCTTCTCTCTAGCTGAATCCTTTTTTACATCCCCCATAGATCTACATAGTGACTCAAGTTCAATTTCCACCTACAGACAAACCAGACTTACTGAAATATTACTGAGCTTCATTGCCAAGAATCTATTTCTTGTGTGTGTCTGCATAAAATTGGTTCCCACAAGACTGTAACCTCTGTAAGAGCAGATGTTGGAGTCAGAGTTTACAAGTGAAAAGATTTAATACAGAACACATATTTTATAGGATTATTTTATAATGTTCAGATGAAAAGTCAAATGCAAAAGAATGTGGGACATCTATCCACACACTAGAGACCAAAAAAAAGTCTAGCTAAGGGCCTGGATCCCATGGCAATGTCCTGGATGAGTCCTGTTGAAGACCTAGAGCCCATCACAGTGCCCCTCCATGACTCCAGCTGGAGGTCTGGAGCCCATGACAATGTCTCCTGGAAGTCTGTATCAAGAATCTGCACTGGAAAGGCCCAAAGGTCAGTGGTGGAAGCTATTGGGATGAAGGATCTGTGCTAGCAGGCTGAAGGATCTGCACTGGCATTAGTAAGCCATCATCAAGGTAAGGATCAGAGCGTCTCCAAAAAGAACCATGTCCATCCTCATAAAAAGTGAGATCCCAAGCTCCTCCAGTGATGAGTACAGCTGAGTATAGGAAAGCCAGAATGACAAGCTTCTCCAAAAGAATCAACAATGCAGTTGTTGATTCCTTCCAGTTCTCCTTTTATGCTTTTGGCAATAATCGTCACTAGGGCCTTCCACACCCAGCATGTCACTGATTCAGCTGGGCTGGGTGTTACAAGTTGACCATTAGTTTATCTATCACATCAGGTTCTTGGCTCTTTTATTTATTGCTGAAACTGCAGATACTGGCATGCTATCACTTAGAAATTTAATCAATTAATCTAATAAGTGCATAAGTGAATTAAAGAATGATTCAGTGACTGAATCATTTCTTGTATGCAATTTATATAGGAAGCATATCTAGAGTTTACAATTCAGACTTAGCGTGGGCTCCCATTTATTTTTTGGAATGCATCTAATATGAAATTCTGCATTGCCTATTACTTTATTGTCTTATGAACATATGTGGGGAAAATATTCTGAGTGATTACAAGCTTAACTTGTTGGGTACAACTAATGTTACATTTTAGATACAGTTTTAACTCTCCTTATCCAACCAAATATAAGTATAAAGGAGAGATTTGATTTATTTTGTTCTGGTTTCCTGAGAAATAAAAGGGAAAGAAAGAGTAAACCATAAAGAGGTCCTACTTGGCTAGGGACTTACAGGTAGCTAAACCCCATCTACACAAAAACCTGTTGGTAAGCAAAGCTACAGAATCAAAAGGAAAGTAATAGGCAGTTTTTGATTTGAGATAAACTGACACTACAATCCTTCCCATTTTGCAGATAAAGAAACTAAAAATCTGAGAAGCTAGATGTCTTGTCAGTGATTATATTTGTGATCTTAGATTCTGATCCCAAGTTCAAAAAGTATCAAATATGCAAGGCCCTAAAATGCATGGTAAGTGATAAGAGGCTGTCTTCGTTATTTTTCTCTCATTGCTAGGACAAAATACCCAACATCCAAAACTAAGGAAGGAAAGGTTGATTTAGCTCACAGTTCCTGGAGGTTTCAGTCTATAATCAGCTGGCTGCAAGGCAGAGTGGCACATGGCAGGAGGCAACCATGCATGGTGTGGGAACACAGCAAAACAACAAAAGCAAAAGGGAGGAGTGGCACACCTAGCAAGCCTCTTTCCCTCTCTTACATTGTAAGCAGGCTGCCTCCACCCAGGGGATGTGTAGCACTCACATAATCTCCATCCCCTCCTCTTGCACAGGCTCAGGATGAATACAAAGTAAGCACCCTGGCTTCCTGCTGAGTCACATAGTCAACCTTCTAAACTTCTCAAACTCACACAAGGAACAACACCCCAGAAGTGTAAAGACATGTCCTTTTCACCCCAAAATGTAGAACTGCTGAGTCACTCAGTCAAGCCTCTAGATTCCCCACATTGACACAATGTATCAACCATAACAGAGGCTATAAAAGAAGGTCATCAGATATTAATGAACAGAAAGCCAGGATTGTCTGACAATTTTCAGAAATCCAAGATATTAGAGATCTTTGATTTTACTCTCAATCTTACCTCTGGAGACCAATCTAACAAAATTCAACTTGTGAAAATATCCCTTCAAGTTCTATAGCACTTTTTTACATATCCTCTAAGTAATTGGTGCTCTGTATCTAGGGATCATGCTTTGTATCCATGCCTCTGAATAACTACAGTTATTTATCCTCTCTAAATCTTATTAAAAGAATTTTTATAAAGTAGAGTTGGTTAGAGTATTCATTTTAACAATATAGTAGATAAATTTTCCTTTTGCAACTTTAAAATTTGAGGCTTCTTGCCAGCAATTAATGAGACTCCTAGGTGATTATGAGACAACCGGTTCACAGATCACACTTAGAAACAAATAACAGACAGGAAACAAATGAAAGCAAAGCATCTAAACAAAATATACAGCAGTAAATGGGTAGCTCCTGCCCAGCCTATGGGCAGTCTGAGTGCTCAACAAGTGTTCATTAGATTGGCAGGCAGCTGAGTGTTAGGGGCAGTGTAGATAGGTAGAGGAACAGATGGGTGAGTGAATGTATGGGTGGATAGTTGGATAGATGGGTGGGTGGATAGATGGTGGATAGTTGGATGGATGGGTGTGTGGATAGATGGGTGGGTAGTTGGATGGATGGGTGGGTGGATAGATGGTGGGTAGTTGGATGGATGGGTGGGTGGATAGATGGTGGGTAGTTGGATGGATGGGTGGGTGAATAGATGGTGGATAGTTGGATGGATGGGTGGGTGGATGAGTGGGTGGAAGAAATGGAAAAATTGATAAACTTTTGGATAAATGGTTAAAAGAAAATTGCTTTCTTGTCCTTGATAGCCATTCTAACTGGTTCATTTTGCTACTACTGGCAAAAGTTTTTCCTGAGATGAGGTGAAATTCATAGAACATACAACAGGAGGACATTTACTCTTGCAGATTGACATGTATTATTGCAATTGTTATGCACTGAATAAAGCTAATGTCACTTTCATTTTTTGTTTTGAGGGCTAATAGGTTAATATATCTCAGAGTTATTTAGCTTGGCCTCGGTAGTTAATGCTCTGGTTCATAGACATACGTTTTGTTTCTGTTATTTACAAACCACCACAGTACTATAGCTGTTGCCCTCTGTGGATAAGAGCACCTAAAAAATAACCTACTATGTAAGGTTGTTAATTATGATGCCAACGCACACCCATTAAAGGCGTTTACCTTGTAATTTGTGATGAGAGACTGCAAGTGAAATAAAACATGAAATATGATCATTGTGGCTGAGAATTTAAGGATGTGAAGCACCCATTTATTTTAGGATGTGGAGTTAATTTAGCGTGGTATCTCAACTTTGGAAAGGGAACTGTCAGAGAGCAAAGCTTTCCGGCATCTCTTCTAGAGCAGCATAAATTTCTCTCCAGGTACCCAGAGTCTTTGCCCAGCTCCTTAGCTGCTGGGTCCTCCCTCCCACTCCTTCACCTCTGTCCTAGACTCCAAGTTTCCATGCCCTTGACCTCTCTGTTTTGCTATATTCATCCATTTACAAAGCAGTCTATTGTAGGAGTTCAGTGTATGGACTCTGGAGAAAGAATAGCTGGCCTTAAATCTTGGCTTTTCCGTTTCCTACTGTTAAACCTCTCAGAGCCTCAGTTTCCTTATCTCTAAAATGAAAGTAATGATAATAATTAACTCACAAGATTATTGTAAGGATGAAATGAGCTAATACTTTCCTAGCCATTTAAAACTTAGTAGTACGCAAAAAAAAAAAAAAAAAATTTAAAAAAAAAGGGGCTGGGGATATAGCTCAGTGGAATAAGCGCCTGCCTAGCAAGCGCAGGGTCCTGAGTTCGATTCCCAGTACCGCAAAAAAAAAAAAAAAATTAAAACTTAGTAGTAGTTTTCAATAAACATTGCTGTAAGTTTTTCATCAAGGAAGCAAGTTAATAACATGTCGAAACCATGAAGACAAGAAGGCACCCAGCACACTTATAATCTTGAAATCTTAACCCGCAACCACTATTTTTCTTTTTAGCACATTAGCTTTTTGAAAGTGGAAGTTTGTCTTCTTGATCTTTGTTATGAATAAATCATAAACCTGATCATAGGCTTTTTATTCATTTCTCTAATAGAAAAAACTTAGACTCTGAATTACAAAGTGTAAAAATTTACTTTCCAACTTGAGATTCTTTACACAGCTCAATGGTGTTTTTTGGAAGTAAAGTATGTTGCCCATGAGGAGTGTCTTAGTCAGCCAGTAGCTAATTCGTGAGTCTGGGTTTAACATTCTATAAAAGTTTACGTATTCCATAGAACACTTTAAAAAACTTTCTTACACTCTTAAGAATAACATGCTTGGACTTTGAGGTTTGCCAGACCTCGGCTCAAACTCAAAATCTAGATTCTGTGTAAGTGACTGAAGTCCTCAGACGGTTCATCAGGAAAGATGAGGTTAATAACACCAAGCGGCATGAAGAGTATAAGAAAGGTAAGAAAAGATGTCTGCTTTACTTACCAAGGTGAGCAGTGGTGAACCTCCCCCTAAGGGAATGGGAGTCTAACAAAATGAGATTTCCTGGGACTGAGGAAGCTTGAGGAGAGACATTCCTCAGGGACGTGGGTGTTCACTCTGCTTTCTCTCTCCCCATGTGCCCCAGGCCAGCTACACTGAAGAGAGTGACTGAGTTGATGCTAAAGAACATAGACTGCTTTTTATACATTCCCTAAATCAGAACTAACAATTGATGGACCCTTACATAGAGAAGGGTAGTGATAGGCAAAACTGGAGTGTTCGTATCCAGCAAAATCTCTTATGTGGACTGTGTCATTATCAGCTCTGTCTCCCTCAGAAGCTCTGGGGTATCTTGAGCAGCTCAGGCAGCCACAACAAAATACTACAGACTCTTAAACAATGGAAATTTTTCTCCCACTGTTTCACAAGCTGTAATGCCAAGATCAAGGTGCGCACTGATCTGATTTCTGCTGAGGGGGCTTGTGGCGGCTTGTGATGGCTTTCTTGCTCTATCTCCACTTATGCGGTGGTCAGGATGGAGGGAAGCAGGCTCTGGGCTTACGGTCTCTTTTAGTATGTCTTCTAATCTCATCAAGACAGCTTGACCTCTAGACCTCACTTAACTGCAATTAACTCCTTATAGGCACCTTAGTCATGTTAGAGGAATCAGGCTTCAACATACAAACCCTGGGAGACACAGTTTAATCCAAAGTAGGGCCAGGGAAGCAACACTGTGTTGTGTTATACTGATTGTTCCACGTGAAAGTTATATTGTGCTCATTAAGTAGAATTTATCCTCAGCTTACAGGCACGTTCCTATGTCTGCGTGTCTTCCTACACACTTGTAACTGACCAGAGTCACTACTGAAGTCTGTAGTCTCCTCCCATTGAAGTTTGAGTCTAGAAACCCAAAATGTACAGCTCATCTCATGGTAGGCAATGTCTGGGATTATGAACTATGGAAGGGAAGTTAGTGGCACTGGTTTCATGTTCTAACTACCAAGATAACTCTCAAAAGTTACCCTCAAAAGTCTAAAGACATACTGCTAGTTTTCAGCTAAATATGCCTGTGAATAAACTGCAGTAGCTCAGGATGTTGGAGTTCATTAAGAGGCACATTACACATTCAGATTTCCAGTCACGACTCCTTTCAAGAGTTTACAAGTTGGCTTCCTGCCTCTGTCTTGATGAGTTGTCTTGTTCAATCCTACTCCCTGCTAATGCATGATACAGACTTGGCTTCCTGGAGAGAAGTGATCAAGGAATACAAGCTCCTTGCTGAGAAACACATTAGCAGAATTTCTAAACTGTGCTCTTTATACTTACTTGATCTATGATATATGTTATCATTTAATAAATACTAGGCTAGCTCAAGTTCTGTCTACACGCAATAGAAACATATGCTTCTGTGTTTCTTTAAGCCAGGTAAAACAGATACTGTGGTAATATTTTCAAAAGCTTTTTTAATTTTTCAAAACAAAGTTGTGCTTCAAGAAATTTGAATGGCATAATTATGAAGTGTGCATTAAAAAGGGTTCATTCCTCCTCAAAAATATTAATTAGGCTCTTCATAATCTCTGGTGCAGATTTTATTATGAACTTGTTTTTCTTCTAAGTGCCTCTTTTGATTATGCATAAATAGGATATAATTACATATGGGTAGAAGGTTATCATACACAAACTTGTTGAGGAATTATGTGAATAAAATGTACAATAAGCTTGGGTAGTCTTCCTGTAAAATAATTCAGATTGGGATCAAAACAAGCAGTTTTTCCTTTTCGCATGCCTTGTCTATGCTACTGTGCAGTATGTCACAAAATAGGAAGAAAATAATAGGCCTAATAACCTGTGGTTGAAAGGAAACTTTCATTATTTACACATTTCCTTTAAAAATGACTGCACTCTTAGTTCTACTATTGATATTGCTGTTCCTTTGCTTTGCAATTTCTTCCCTCAGCTCCTCACTTCAACTTTAAAACAGACACTTCTTATTGTAGAATTTTGTTTTTAATAGAGTTACATGAGAAAGAAAGTTTGGGAAATGATTGAAAATACAGTTGTTTTAATACTTGTTTATGCCATAAATATTTTTGTATCCTCAGAAAATTCACAATGGGAAGACTAAAAATAAACCCCAAAACAAAACAAAAAAACTCCATAATTTTAAGAACAGTCTACAAATTGATTTCCTTTCTGTATTTTAACAGGTTGCTACAGCAAGAGAGCTCTAGCTTGAAACTCTGGGTATGCCTCTGAGAGTGTGATAAACAGCTAATTACCTGTCAGTTACCATAGCAATGCTTATAGGAAGACTGAAAAGCCCACACAGCCCAGCTACCCAGTTTGGGGAGGGAGGGAAACTCATACAATTTCTTCTTTTCAATTCCTAGTGGAGTTTCTTGCAGCAATTTTAGGATGCTCTTTGCTTGGCAAGTTCTTATATAACCAATATAGCTTCTTTGCTCTGAGCAGAGACTTGATTTGAGTGAGAGGTGAAGAGAATCAGCTTGCAAGAAATCTTGGGATGCTGAAATAATAGATTCGTGGCTGGGTTCTGAAGTGTTCTGTTAATAACAGTTCAAATTGCTCTAGTTCAGCATGGAGCCATCTTCAAAGAGCTCTGCCCAGCCCCAAGAATTCTCCAAAAAAACTGTTATCAATTGCCAGAAAAATACAGTACTTTATTATTTCGACAATTATTTTGAGCACCTGCCACAGGCCAGCTCATTCCAACCTCAGGGGTGCCAAGGTAAACATGGTTCAAGGCAGATGAAGACTGTCAGAGAGATGAAAGCAAGGATCAAATCATTAAAGACCTTAAGCAAATTCTAAAAAGATAACTGTAATTGTATCTCGATTCCATGCACTCTTCTGAAATGTGACTACCCCAGGTTTCTCCCATCAGATCTTAGAGCCCATGCCTTCTCCCCCTGGAACCTGGGTGGTCATTTTAATTTCTGAATCTAGATAACAAACCACCATGGACTTATGTTTTACTCCCTAAGACATTAGATATTAAACTCTGCTACCTTTCATTTGGGGAATCTAAAGAAACCCTTACAAAAAGAAAACTGGCAAAGATCCCAGATAGGTAGCTTACCTAGTCACTAGCTGACATCAAGACAACAGCTAACACTAGTCACCGGATGTAAAAGTAAATGTTCCCCCAGTTGATACCAGATCCTACCAATTGGGTGCCCCCAGGTTTTAAGTCTTCCCAGATAAAACCATCATCACTGGAGAGAAGAGACAAGCTGTCTCCACTATCTCCTGGCTAAAACTCTAACATATGGTGGATTGGTTATCTAGCAGTGGTAATTAGAAAACTTACGGAGTTTATTTTTTTCTCAGCTACTCAAGGGTGTAAGCAGTACCAGATGGATTTATTTGGAAGATCATTCTACCTCTGACATGAGACACAATGAAGATGAACTCTACAAAGGAAAAGAAGTTAAAAAGATACTACATAGATTCAAACAAGGTAAGTGTATCCTATACTGGAGAGCAGAAGATATGAAGAAAATACTTCAAGAATTGCATAGAAACTATAATCTCAGGTGTTGGTGCTAGACTAGATATGGTGAGTGGAGGTCAGAAATAGGAAACAAATTATGTTATGGTTTTCTATCTGAATTACAAGATAGCTGATGGTGCTTTTAACGTTGGTAAGAAACATTAAAAGATGAATCAAACATTTAGGATGAGAAATGTATTGGAGAGTCAGGTAGTAGGAGATGATAAATTAATTCTCTGTGTACTCTGCAGATCCCTCAAACTCAGCAGCCACTGCTGTATATGTCTAGAAAAAGGACTAAGTTAGTTAGGACAATTTCAGATATTTGCTTCAGTTCCTCTAAATCAAGTAACAAAAAGTGAGATATCCATTCCCAAAATCTATGCAGATTAGTTGGAAGTGATTGATTGGCCAATTCATGTATAAAACCTGTCTAGGTTCCAAGACACCGAACTGAGAACATGGGACCCATAATGGTAAATCAGACAGAAATTAGAATTCCAAATCTAGTTCTACATCAAGAATCTAGTAAGGAGCTAAAACTTTAATGATAATAAATGTAAGAAATAAAGAAAATGCATTTGTGTAAGGGAAACATTAGGTAAAAATAAAAGAAGGGAATTGTATATCAAAGGGTTAATTTGAAAGGTAGGGTCTCATTTCTCTTCTATCTAGTTTAAGCACCATGTCTTCCATTTATTAACTTGGAGAGATTTTAAAACATCTCTTTCTGTATCTTCCCTGGCCACAACAATAATGGTACCTGCCTTCCAGGTTGGTGGAAATTATTGAAATGTAAATTATGCCTGCACAGAAAACAGTATTTAGTGAAAGGTCAACCCCATCATTATCATCACTTTATTACTAAAGAGGAGTGTTAATAAAAAAGAAGGAGATTGTGTGATTCACCAAAACTTTTCTCCTCTTTAGAAAGGACAGTGGCGATATTTTCGTGAGTACATACTTCTCTGGATAGTTCTGCTTCTACTTAGAATGTAGAGGTCTGGAAAGCATGTCACTCACACATCAACAACCGCAGTGGAACCTGAGTAAACTAGAAAATCACAACTTTTGTTATTGTTATTTCCCAAAAAGGTGAATTGTCACAAAAATCAAGTAGGCTGAAATTCAGGGAGGAATCCTACAATCCCCAAGAGGAGCGGGACGTATGGACTACATTATCTGTAACAGCATACAATAAAAATATAGGACCACCTTCAGAGGAGGTAGAAAGTTATCAGTTCATTTTGCAACAAGGCCCTGCCATGCTATGATGTCACATTAATAGGCGAACACTCACCCCACACCATCCCCGCATTGTGCAACACAAGGAGGTAATGGGGCGCACCTGCCTACCCTGCCACCAGGGTAAAACTATCAACCCTAGCTGGCTCCACACCTTGGTACCTCTCAGCATAGGATGGCAGAGGAGACAAGCAAATGTGACCAGACAGACCAAGGCCAGCACCCCAGAGGAAAGGTCACCCTGAGACTGAAGTGTTGGAGAGACTGGATGAGAGACACCCATGAGAGACTGACACAGAAAGAGAGATGGCTACACATAGACAGCCTGGGATCCCCTGGGAAGTTCAAGCACAGATCAGGAAGGACACAGGGCCCGCATTCTGTGCTGTGCAGGCAGGTTCAGTGGGTGCAACCTGCAGAAGAAGCTGACTCTGAAGGTGATGGTGTTCAGTCCAGTGTCTTTCTTGAGCTCATGCACTGCTACTGTATCCATGGAGACCAGTGGTCAGACTTACCATAGTTCAATATCTGGTTTGCTTTAGTGTTTATGCTAGATCATTTTGCTTTGGTTAAGAGGGATACATGATTAGTTCTTGGGGTTTATCAGTATCTAGTTTATATATAACTCTATTAGTGTTGATGACTTTTACTAATGTAGTATAGCCAAGGTGACATAGCTGTTGCTTTCAGTTGGTTTGCTCTCTGTGTCAGTACATGGATTGCCTTGGGGTCATAAACAATACTATAGCCCATTTCTGAAGAACTGAGCACTGGACCAAATAAGCTGCAACCTGCACTCATAAGTAAATAGAGGTAGCTGGATCCTGGAACAGAAGCAAAGACTAATAGCCACATCCAGAAGCTATCTCTGAAAAGTAGACATTAACCAAAGAGATTTGCTTATTAGCAACAAATCTACCCAATATAATCAAGCACCTACTCAACACAGAAAACAAACAAAAAATAGAAAGATGAGAAGACACAGCAACAAAATGCATCCCAAAACCCCAACTTCTCAAAGCAGATATATGGGACATGGAGGGGAAGGAAATCAAAGTCCACACAGCAGAAGTATCTTACAGAATATTAGTAGAGGTAAAAATACACATCAATTATGTGCTTGGTTAATTCAAAGAAGATGATGTTCCCAATGAAACAAATGATCACAGAGTCTACAAAAGACACTAAAAAAAAAAAAAAACCCAGTAAAGCTAAAGAAAGAGATTCAAAATATGAAGGCCCAGAATAGTAAAAAATTACAGTATATAAGAAAGTTCCAAACAAAAATTCAGGAGATTAAAAATATACTTGAATGTGTGAGGAACAGAAGCAACCAGTGTGAGGACAAAGTATCAGATCTAGAAGACAGGGCTGAGAGATACCTTAAATACAATAAGATAACATGAAAAATTGATGCAGTGGATGCTAGATGACACAAAGAAGATAACCTAAGAATAACTGGAATTAGTGAAAAATCCAAACATAGCACAAAGGACATAAAATCTTGTTTGCAAGAAGTAATAGGAGATAACCTTCCAAACTTAAAAAAAGAATTTCACACACAGATAAATGAGGCATATAGAACAAACAGCTATGATCAGGAAAAAATATACACATTATATTATAATTAAAATACCAAAAATTCAACCCAAGAACAAAATATTAAAAGCTATTACAGAAAAGTAATGAATCATACACAAAGGAAAACCCATCAAAATTATAGCACATTTCTCAATATAAAGTTTAAAGGCAAGAAAGGCTTACAATGAAGTACTTCAAGCATTAAAAGTAAACAACTTCCAACCAAAACTGATATGTCCTCCAAAATTAACTTTCAAAACTAATAGAGAAACAAGATTTTTATGATAATGACCAACTTGGAGAAATTCATGATGACCAAACAAATACTGCAGAAAATTCTTAAGAATGTCCTACAAAGATATGATAAAGCTAAAAGTATCAAAAGATCCAGTAGGACTAATGTACCAGGGAGAGCAAGCAATTATTTAAAAGGCAAAGAAAGGAAACCAGCAGCATGAAAACAGTACAATAACACGAAAAATTTAACACCTATCAGTTACAACTATCAATGTGAATTGTTGCAATTTGCCAATTAAGAGACAAAGATTAGCAGAATGGATCAAGAAACAAAATCCAATGACATCCTGTATATAAGAAACACATTTATCCCAAAATGAATTTTATAGATTAAAAATCAAAGGATGGAAAACAATATTCCATGAAATAGAAACCCAAAATAGAAAGGAAGAGTAGCTGTTCTATTTCAGACAAAATGGACTTTAAACAAAACTGATCAAAAGAGGCAAAGGAGAACACTACATAATAGTTAATGGAACTATTCAACAAAAAGAGATAGCAATTATAAACATGTATGCAGCAAATTACGGTACACCCAACCGGGTAAAATGAACACTAGTAGACATAGAAGGATCACATAAAGATCAGTGCAACTATCCTGGGAAACCTCAATACCCCCACTATCAAAAATAGATCAACTACCCAAAAAAGTAAAGAAATATTAGAGTTGAAAAAAGCCTTCAGGCCCCACGGCTGTGCCACAGTGGGCTCCGCGGTTGCTCCGCTGTGGGCCCGGTGGCTGCTCTGCTGAGGGCCCCGCTCAGGGCACCTCATGGACTGGACCCGCCCCCACCCATAGCATGATGACAGGGTGGAGCCGGGCGGTCCGCTGTGAGCATATGTGATTTCCCACCTCCAACCATGGCAGTTTGTATACACCCATGTATGTTATAGTATAGTCTGAGGCAGCTATATCTCTTCCCAAGGCGAGAGTCTAAGGATATAGATAAACCCAGGAGTACAGTTATTATCACAGGGAAGATGACTGATTGAGTGGCAGGGCAACGGAGATTAGGGAGGAGAAAAATTGAATGATCAAATGGGCCATCATCTGTGTAACTGAGTAACAAAGGTGAAGGTAACATTAGGTAGGACAGCATCCAGAGCTAATTCCCTTCTATGTTCTCCATAATTCTGTATTTCCTCAATCGTTTTTATATTAACAGAAGCGAAGATAACTTTATATTATACAGCATCCAGTGCAAATTCCCTACTATCTTATCTATAATTTGGTATTTCCTTTAATGTTTTTGTGTTAACTAATGTGAAGATAACTATGTAATACAACATCCAGTGCTAATTCCCTACTATATTCTGTATAATTTTGTATTTTCTGTACTGTTTATGGCTTTTCTGGTTCATATGTCTCCATTCTTTTGTCTTTAAAATAAATTTTTTTTGAGGGGGTTCAATTTTTTTTTCTCTTTTTTTTTATTTTAGAAACTTAAAAGTACAAAAACATATTGACAAACAGACACCAATTATCATAGAAAATAGTACAATCACAACTAATCTATAGACAAGGTGATATGGTCTCAACAGTGGTTGTTTCTTTATCCATTGATATCTTCGAATTGTAGATGTATGGACCCATATACAGACATGCAAATTTAGTCAGACAGTTAATCCTCTCAACAACAGAAAAAAAAACACACAAACCAAAAATCCAAAGACAAGAAAGAAAACAGGCATACATCAACAACAGCAACAACATCAACAACAACAACAACAGAAAAAAACACCGCTTGTTGCTGCTTTACATATTGATATCTTCGAAGTGTGTGTTCAGGCTAACACATACAGATATACACTATTAATCTAATATCCTGTCAT
>PVLD010013690.1:0-55072 GCA_004027595.1 Dinomys branickii | reverse complement strand
TTTTTTCTGTTGCTGAGAGGATAAACTGTCTGACTAAATTTGCATGTCTGTATATGGGTCCATACATCTACAATTTGAAAATATCAATGGATAAAGCAACAACTACTGTTGAGACCATATCACCTTGTCTATAGATTAGTTGTGATTGTACTATTTTCTATGATAATGGGTGTCTGTTTGTCAATATGTTTTTGTACTTTTATGTTTCTAAAATAAAAAAATAAAAAAATAAAAAAATAAAAAGAAAACACTACTAAGCTTTTAATAAAATGATAATGAAGTAATTCAAGCAACACAGAAGAGTTAAAAGGAAAAGGGAAGAAAATATCTTTCCAAATATTTTCAACTAAAAAATGGACATTGATAAACTCAATATTGTAACATATGTGATTCATAAAATAAAAATCTTAACTCTAGCTCTATTTCAATTTAAAGTAGATAATAAACTGACTGAACTTGAAAGCTTAAATATTTTTTAAATAAAAGAGATTACTAGGCTTTAAAAAGTCCTTAAAGGCTAAACCTATTAAAGCTAAAAGCTTCAAATTTTCATGTTTCTGTAAGCAGGAGATCTTGAAATTCATTGATCTGGAACTATGTAAGAACTACATGTCTCTCTCATCATTTATTACACAGCCTTCCTGCTCCTTCTGTTTTTTAAAATTTTAATGTACTTAACTTTCAATATTTTAAAATATCACATTTTTTAAAAGTCTTAAATTCTTACTTTAGTTATCACTGTTTGAGGATTATCTTTAAGAATTGTTTTACTCTAACATTGCCTGTGGAATCAAAATCCCAGAGTTTTAAAATACTGCCTTTTATGTTAAGAACAACTTGACTGGTATAAATTTCTCCAGTCATTTTGCTTTCTCAGGCCTTTTTGTGAATAGTTATTCCAAATCTCCCCTGACTTTGTTGGTGATATGTTTTCTGCTTACCTTTCTTCCCCCAGCACTGAGTGCATCTCTTCCATGTACAGATTTGTTTTTATATATCAGAAGCATTCTCTACTATTATGTCTTATGACATTTCTATTACCTTTAGTGAATTTCTTTTAAAATCCAATCACTTTATTTAAAATAATTTTATATTTATATTTCCATTTCATATCAATCCCTTCTAACTACTATGTTCCCAACACATTGGTATATATTTATTTTTAAATTTTTATGGCAACTTTCTTCTTTGATTTTTATGTATCTCTCTTCTACTATTTCTTCATTTTGGCTCATTTACTTCTCATTCTGATGACATCTTACTTTCTTGAGATCATTTTCTAGTGGTGAACATTCCTTTTGACAATTATTGGAGATTGAAGGGTTCTGTTTAATTCTTAATCTGTTTCCTTTGTTCATTTTTGTGTTATATGTTCATCTTTTTGCTAAGTCACTACACATTAATGAGTGTTTTATGTGATGAAACACATTGATATCAATTATATTTTCAAAGTAGCGCTTATTGCTGTGTAATTTTGTGATATCATCCAGTGGTTATATAAAAATTATTGGTTGATAGTGTCATGCAGATCTTCTAAAAGTTGCAAGATTTTCAACACAGTATCAAAGAGGCCACATTCATTAATATCTGGCAACCTTAATAATAAAGTCACAAAATATTGTGAAACTGTTGAGATCTTATTGGTAGGTATGATTTTCTAAGTCTTGAATTTTTATCTGAAAGGTTGAATTTTATCATTACCCACAAATGCAGGCAGTTGTTTCCTATATGAGATGGACTCACTTTCCTTGTATTCTTGATGATTGTCTGCAAACTCTCAGTCAAAGGAATCATAGTTTGTCAGTTGGTCCTTCAAATAGAAGTGGAGTTTAATAAAAAAAAATGGCTAACTTAGTTTGCGTGATTTTCCCAGGACCACTCTACTTTGGCATGTAGGAGTACTTTATGCATGCTTCACATTTCATCAAAAATATTTAAAAGAAAAGTACCCAAGGGGTGGAATGTAATACAATTAATATTTTTTACTGCTCCAACAAGGGTATTCTTAAATGAAACTGGCATGTCTCTCCACTGGGACTATGAAGAAGGTTGCAATGACTTCTGGTTCAGATCAGTGCCTTTCCTAGATTCCTGCTAAGCACCTGAGTTTACCCATCATTGCTTTGGCATAATTATTGCCAATGTCAATACCGCAAAAAGGCAACTGACATCTCAATACTGTTAGAAAAACAGTTTTGACTTTATATACTGTAGAGATGGCCACAGAGAACTCCAGCCATGCATGAGCCTCTTTGGGACTTACTGGTTCTGATAAAGTTCTGTAAAAAATAAACTTACGTGTGTCTTATGGATCATTGCCCCGTGGGTGGCATTAGATGGAATCAATATGTTGATCTATTTCTTTATATTTTTAATTGTTTTAATTTACATATTATTTCATAAATTACTTTTAAAAATAAAAGGAAATGATAGGAGACATGATTATCTTAACTATTATCATCAATATGTTGCAGGTCAAACAAATAAATCTCATTTATATATCTGTCTTAATGTTGTCTGTATTTCTAAGTATCTAGTGGTCATTTAGCTGATGCTGACACAAATCCTAAGGTATTTGTGATTAGTGCTTTCAAAATATTTATTTTCCACTTTCAATATTTCATTTATTTAATAATAAGAAACAAAATTATAGAGCATTTAATTCAACTTGTCAAAATAAAAAGTATAATTTGAGTCTTTATGATCATTAACATGTAAATAAATACATAGGTGAGGTGTTAATCTTTTAGAAAGAAATATATATAAAATTGGTTGTTTCATAAATGACCTAAGGAGTTTCACAAAGCATCCATAAGATAAAAAGTAAGTTACTTAAATGCACTAAATGCATGTCATTTTTCAAAAAGAAGTTCCATTTTTAGTGATTTCCTTGAGCTGCTAAGCCTATGTGAATTGAATGTTTCAATCACCCACACTATATAGAAATCCTTCTATGTATTCAGTAGGTTAACAGTACTATTTAGAGCTTATTTGGCTTGAAGAAAACTCGACTGTGTCTCTTCTACATAAACTGATTAAGTTTTAATTGCATTTACCATATTCCTTATAGACTTTGGCATAATTAAACCAATTAATCTTATAACACACTTATTCAAAGCAGATACTAAGAGAAGAGAATTAAAGAAAACTATTTTTCACTCACTTGTTAGACCCTTCAACATTTTTAGAATTAGTTTAGACATCGTTGAAATTAATTAAGTGTAATTAAAAAGCAAGGAGATGTTACTGTGGTCACTCCTTGAGTAGCACAGCACTGTGGATTAATGAGATATTTTTATGTCATTTATTGCAACTAATACTCATCTCATTTAGGGTTCGAGGACAAAGCTGTGGATGCAATGAGTTCACATATGAATTGAGGATTCCAATAATATTATAAAGATGTGAATTTTTAAAATTGGCAAAACTTTTCTTAAAGTGCCACGTGGTATGTGCCACACTCAGACAACTTTGTCTTTATGGTGTAGACAGAAGCCATGGCTGAGGGGCTGGGGGTATAGCTCAGTGGCATAAGTGCTTGCCTGGCAAGCGCAAGGTCCTGAGTTCGATCCCTGGTACCAGAAAAAAAAAAAAAAAAAGAAGCCATGGCTGATTTATAGGAGGCAGAACCCACTGATCTGAACCAAGAAGGCCTTATAGCAGCAGCCCAGCAGCCCACAGTGACTGCTTGCCCAACAGTTCATCACCAAGACTTAACCTCTAACCTAGAATCTGTTATAAACTGCATTCTCACAAGGAACATTTGTAAAGTAAGAAGTGGATGTAGGGGAGGAAATGTCAACCCTTTTACCTGTCCTGAATTCTCCAGCTGGAGCATGATACATTGAGTTGGCAAGAGATATGGACAAGAGAAAAGTAAATAGAATTTATTAGCATATGATGAGCAATTGGAAAGTTTGGTTTGTTCTCAGGCATATTTAGCATTTTAGCAAAGGAACAGAGCGTTAGTACAAAAGTGACAAGACAAAGAAGAATGTTGTTCCCAGGTGTGGGAAGGCAAAGCCAATGGAGACTAATGGTAGAGAGGGCTGCTGAGTAAGGTTTCTCATGCAGATTCTTCTGGTGCTATTTCTGGAATGATAAGATCTAGAGTACTTCTGGCGATTAACTCTCATCCTTCTTGGCAGAGAGAGCAGGAGACATAATTTTATAAATTTATGTTCTGCTTTTAGGCAAATAGGAGGATAGCAGAGAGCTTTTCGGATGTTTCTTCATTGCATCTACCTCTTAAGTGATTCTTTTGTCAAAGGGCACAATGGGGGTGACAAGGTCTAGTTCCTTCCATGGGTTTTCTCATTATACTAACAGATGCACACAAAACAACACTGAGACCCCGCAACACAATGCAGTGTTTAAAAAGCAAGCAAAGATTGGACTGAGTTTGAGCATATGGTAACATAAAAAGCTCAAGGATACATATTTGAGTCTGTCTTCGAAATTTTCATTACTAAACAAATTCATATAAAATTTGAAATAAATATTCAGAAATCAATGGATAGTGCTTCACTTATTCTTAAGGCATCAGTATAAAACAAAGATGAAGTAAGGTATCCAGTTCTTATTTTAAAGAATCTAGGTGGGAAGCCCCTGAGTTGTCAGTAGAAACTTGAAAAGAGCACTGTTTCATGACAGTGGCTTCTGGGCAAGGAATGAGAAGCTAAGCTTTTGGTGAAGGCATCTGCCACACTGACTGCTGCTGCCCCTTATAGATCTATCTGTGAATATTAAGAGAACTTCCAAGCAGAGAACTCAGCTCCAGTAACCTTCCTGCGGCATACCTGGAAAAGGAAAGCCATTCTCCAATGAACAAATATAAATGGTGAATACATATATGAAAAAGTGTTCAATATCATTGATCATTTAAGAGATGTAAATTAAAATAGCACTGAGATTCCATCTCACTTCAGAAAGAGTGGCTATCATCAATAAATCAACCAATAACAAACCCTGGAGGGGCTAGTGGAAGAAGAACCCTTTTCCATTGTCAGTGGGAGTGTAGGCTGGTGCAACCACTGTGGAAATCAGTGTGTAGAATCCTCCAAAAACTAGGATTAGAGGTCCCACTCAACCCAGCTATTCCTCTTTTGGCTAAAACATCATACCACAGCAATATATGTGCACCCATGTTTATAGCAGCACAATTTCTAATAGCTAAATCTTAGAAACAACTCTAATACCTATCAACCAAGGAATGGATAAAAAAAGTGATCTTTTTATATTATGGAATAGTACTCAGCCATATAGAAGGATAAACCTGAGACATTTATAAGTAAATGAATGCAATTTGAGATCATACTCATAAGTGAAATAAATCAGATTCACATTTTGATTCTCACACTCAGATACATTTGCTCTTCAGGAAGCCCTGTGACCATACTCAGTGTGGACACATTTCCTGGGCTGGAGGCCTCGTCACCCAGAGGAGTTTAAATTTCTCCTTCACTCCAGAAAACTTGGGAACCACTTGCTTCTTATCAGTAAAGTGCTTCTGGTTTCTAAGGCAATGGGATTTCTCCATTCTGAAAAGTCTAGTGCTAGCTATTGACACAGAAATCTTTTGAGTAGTTTACTTATTATAGAAAATATTTTCTCTCTTGGCAAGCACAGTGATAACCACCAGTGAAGATTCCCATTATAAGAACAGTGAAGATTCCCATTAGAAGAACATATTTTCAAAACCCCAAACATTATTTGTACAACAATTATTTTTGCAGCTTCTCTCCTTTGGCCCCACACTTACGAACACACTGATGGTGAAGCACCTGTGTCCCACTCAGTGCATCGTAGGCTGCTTGGGCTCTGGATTGGAGGAGGACGTGCATGTGTGCACTTCCTGTGGAGGCTGCATGTGCTCTCAGCAGCTGTGAGAACACCTCCCTTTCTTCAGCTACATGAGCACAGAAATTGCAGATCCCTTGATTCATTTATATTTGTTTGTGCAATTTACTAATTCACATAACAGGTCATCCAGAATAGGTCATTCAAGGACTGGCACAATTACCCAGATTCACCTGTTAATATATTTTGGGGTAATATGAATGTGAGCAGTTTGCCAAACTATAACTCACAGGGCACAGCAATATATGGAGAAAAAAGCCACCCTTCCCTAGATTCATAGTCTTGATCCCAGCAGGAGGAGCTTGAGCAGGAGATTCACATGTACCTGGCTCGGAGCAGGAGCTTTCCCAGGGATCATTTGGTTCTCTCTTGATAGACAGGAGCTGAGGCTGACCGAGGTTCAACCAGTGTGCGCACAGCAGCCATTGGCAAGATTGAAACTTCTCCTTGTTTCTGCCGAAGCCCTGTTGTTGTTCTGTAGGATACAGTCCTGGTTGAAAGTTCTGAAAATGTTTAAACAATATAGAGTTCTACAGGTTTTACCTTCATGGAATCTTGATCTGAATGGTACTCTTGGGTGAAAATATGAAAGAGGAAACGAGGTGGAGAAACTAACCCTGTCTCCCTGTCCATGCTTCTTCTGCTGTATCTCTCCTGACTTTGCCTCCGACTTTCTGTCCCCCCGAAAGGTGACAACCAATCTGCCTCATGACACTTTAAGGGTTACAGAAGCTGCTAGTGACAACTGTGTGTGTGTAAACCTGGCTAAAGGAGGCCCCTTGCTACCTTGTCTCTGCCTGGCACTTGTCAGCCCTTGGTGTGGACCTCTGCCCTGCAGCTTGGGTACTTGTTCTCAGTCACTCTTGGTCTGACTGTTCAAGGATTCTCTATAGTTTCACTTTGCTTTTTGACAATTTGGGGGACAGTCAAATAAGCTGGGAAATATTTTTATAATGTTTCAGAACTTACGGGAACTCTGATTAATGTACATTCCTGGCAAGAGTTATGTTTCCAAGACACAGTACTGCCAGTATATTTTTTCCTATAATGAGATTCCCAAATGATTTTTTATACAAATAACTGCTCCTTTAGAGTAAATAATGACATAGAATTTTCATCTATACTCTTATTCAATAAATCACCTTTGTTGATGGATACTTTCAATGCTAGCATTATGTTTTCTAATGCAAAATTTAAACATTTTCCTTTTTTATTGTATTTTTTTAATGTTATGAGTCCTCTGAAGGGATATTTTGTGGATTGTTTCACTCTGGCTTATCCTTCTTTATTCTTGGACACATAAATTAAACAAACCCTATCTACATTAGTAACCTCTCTTTTGGAAATATTTAATAATAAAAAGTGACCAAGTAAGGCTCAACAAACTGAACTCTGCGTGATGATTCTCTAAAGCTCACAGAGATGATAAAACGCTAGGGGCTCTGGTAGGACCAGGAGAAGAGCCTGAAGACATTAGATTTTTGAGAATTAAAATTCATTAATTTGTCCAATATGTCCCATGACTCAACTACCATTCTGAATGCTTAAAGCAAATCTGAACAAAGCAAGAACTCACAGCCTATGCAAGAAAACTCAAAGCCAGAGTGTGACTGTACGTCATGACCCTCAGAGGCTTTCTATCTTCCCTTCAGTAACCACCCCTCAGGGGCGTGTCTTACACTGTAACTTCTTTCGACATAAATTTCCTCACTGACGTTTTCACTCATCAAGCAGGAAGGGTTTTGGCTGAAACCAACAGGGATTGTTGTTTAATTATCATTTTAATTCCACTATTGGTTATTATCATGTGACAAAGTTATTTTTTTCTCCCTCTCATCTCTTGTTATTATTTTCATGCATTTTCTTATTGTTCATACTATTGCTCAACAACTTATTCCTCCAAATTTTGTTTTAGACAATACTTTTTATAGCTATTCAAGATAAAAGAATAATTGCTAAGAAATACTGTGCTTACCCATTTCTGGTAATTGTCCCTTGTTTTGTTTTATTTTTTGTTCGCTTTATTTTAAAGAGAAAACAACAAAAACTCCCAAAACAAAACACAAAATATAGTAAAAACAATGCAGAATTTTAAAACAAGGTGCTAAGAAATTAACAGTGGTTGTTGCATTACATATTGTTATCTTCAAAGTCATTGCTCAGGTTACCAGATATAGACATGTAAGATTGATCAAACAATCCCTTGTTTTCATTGATCAAAGTTTATGTTTGGAATTAAAGTTCTGCTTGAAGAAATTTATCATGATTTGTATAAAAGGTTTAATTTATGAATTTTCTCTGGCTTTTGGAAAGTTTTCAGTTGTTCACTATTTTGGAAATTCAGTGGCCTGAGTATAGAACTTTGGATTAACAGTCCTTTTCTTTCAGTCACAACATTGTCTTCTGGTGGCATAACTTCTGAAGCACACTCTGCTTTAATTCTTATCTTTATTCTTCTGTAATGTACTCGGGACTTTGGTAAGCCTAACAGTTTGATTATGAAGCACCTAGAAGTTTTCCTTTGCTTTTATTTTCTGTATTTATCCAGCTTGATATTTTCTAAACTTTTACAATTTGTACTGTCATAGTTTCATCTTATTTGGAAAATTCCAAACTATTATCTCTTCCACCATTTCTATTTTCTGTCATCCTGGAATTTTGGTTCCATATAGGCACGCCTTCAGTAAGAACGTTCTGTAGCTTGTGGAGGCTCTGTCCCTGCCCTCCATCCTCTCTACCTCTACAGCCACTCTTCTCTTTGGCAATACTGAAGTTTTAGTTGGAGCAATTTCCCCCAAAGTCCTCCAAGTTCACTGCTTCCTTCGCTGGCTCTGTTATGGATGATGAAACTGCCAAAGGCATTCTTTCTCTCTAGTGCCAAGCTTTTCTTTCCTGTGTGGTAAGACAAATAAGGGCCCTAAAGGTATGTCCTCCAGATCCCTGAAACCAGAGCATGTGTTGTGTAATGACATAATAATGCCTCCTTGTTCTATAGCAAGAAGGCATTAGGTTTGCAGAAGGTTGCTAATCAATGGAATTGAAAATAAAATGGCCTTTGGTTGGGTATGACATGTCTCCCACAGCCTCATTGTGTGAAAGGCTTGGGTGCTGGTGGGACTTTAGGAAGTGATTGGATTATGAGGGCTTCAGCTTCATCAGTTGACTAATTCTTTTTTTTTTTTTTTTTTTAAGACAAAGGAAGCCAGAATTGTTTCTTTGGGTCACAGAAACAATACAAAAAATACCAAGTTATAGAGAAGATAGTAGGGAATTGGCACTGGATGCTGTATAACATAATGTTATCTTTGTATTTATTATAACAAAATCAATAAAGGAAATACTGAATTACAGAGGAGACAAGAGGGAACCATCACTGGATGCTGTATTACATAGCGTTGTCTTTGCATTTGTTAACACAAAAACAATAAAGGAAATACCAGATTACAGAGAAAATAGTAGGGGGTTTCCACCGGATGTTGTATTACATAATGTTATCTTTGTCTTTATTACTCAGTTATATAGATGATGGCTCGTTTAATTGATAATTTTCTCCACTTCACCACCGCTGTTCTACCACCCTGTCAGTGATCTTCCCACTGGTAATAACTGCACTTTTGAGGGAGTTTATTTACTCCCTCATGCTCTTACTTTGGGCAGAGACTTGGCTGCTTCTAAATATGCTGTATATTACGTGAGTGTACACAAATCACTATGGCAGGAAGTGGAGAAGCACCCTTTGGCAAGCTCTCACAGCCGTCCAGTGTCCACTTGGGTAGGCGGGGTTACACAGCGAACCTCCAGACTCTGTCAGCGCGTTGGCATCTACAGGCTCAGGCGAGTCTACAGGGCCTTCCTGGGGGCCAGGCAAAGCACCTGGCATGCCCTGGGGACCGAGTGGAGCTCTGGGGGCAGGGCAGAGCACCTGCCACACCCCAGGGGCCGAGTGGGGCTCCAGGGTCGGGGTGGAGTGCCTGGCATACCCAGGGGCCTGGGTGGAGCGCCAGGCACGCCCTGGGTAGGAGTGGAGCTCCAGGGGTGGGGTGTTAACTAATTCACTGATAAAATCACAGTGTGATAGCATTATCAGAGATATGAAAGCAGGAGGTGAGGCCTGACTGAAGGACATGGATCTTGAGGCTGTGAGCTTGTGGATTACATCCGGCCCCAGCCCACCCCACCCCACCCTTTTTCTTTCTGGGGCACTTTGCCTCTGATTGGCATGAGATGAGCTTTCTCCCATGATGCTCTGCTTTACCTCAGACCTAGTGGAACCGTCCAACCAAAGGCAGAAGTCCCTGAGACTGTGAGCTGAAATAAATCTTTCCTCTTTTAAACTGTGTTACTCAGGTATTTGATCATAGCTGCAAAACCTAACTAACATCATGGCTCTCCCGGATTATCTAGGAAGATGCAGTGTAATCACGAAGGTCCTACAATGCAGAAAAGGGAGTGAGAATACTCTGAACTCTGTTCTCATCATTAGAGGAGCTTGGGACTTTGCTGCCCCTGAGAATGGCTTCGTTTCACTTTGAGGGAGCTCTGGTCCTCATTCTGAGCCTTTCTTCCTGGCTCCAGAGGTGAAGATGGTGCACTGCTCAGCCTCCTGGAGAAGCTGGTCATGCTGGCTTTCCTGATGGGAACTTGGCTGTTCTCATTGTTGGAGGAGCTCGAGACCTTACTGTTATTGAGCATGGCTGGGGTACTTTTGAGGGAGCTCTGGTTCTTACTTTGAGTATCACTTCCTGGCTCCAGTTCAGACCCCTCTGCCTGCCAGCATAAATCCTTCATCCTGATTGCCCAGACTTTCTAGCTTCCACCACTGATGGTGGGGCCTTCTCAGTGCAGATCCTTGAAACAGGCCTGCATGAGACATTTTTGTGGGCTCTTGGCCTCCTATTGGACTCATAGAGGGCATTGTGATGGGCTTTAACTGGACTCATGCAGGACAATGTCGTGAGATCCAGGCCCTCAGCTAGATTCTTTGGGTCTTCAGTGTGTGGACAGATTTCCTGAACTCCTTTGTACTTGACTCTTTGGGTCACTACTATACAATAATACTATAAATCATGTGTTCTGTATTTGATTGTTTTCCTTGTAAATCCCGACTGCAACACTCAGGGTCAGAGTAATATTAATTTAGAAAGACCCATGAGTTTTTTTTTTCTGTGGATGGTGAACAAGAGCCAAGACTAAAGAACACAGTCAGTGTCCAGAGCCTGCACAGAGTACATACTCTTCACCACAGTCTCCAGACAGAAACAACCCAACCCTCTGAGTTTACCTATTTTAGATCTATAACATTGTCTTGGTTACTTTTTTCTCATTGCTGAGACAAAATACCCAACGCCCAAAATGAAGGAAGGAAAGGTTTATTTAGCTTACAGTTTGTGTAGGTTTCAGTCCATACTTGGCTGGTTCTGAGGCAGAGTGGCACATGGCAGAGGGCAAGCATTCATGGCAACAGAGCACAGCAAAAACAACCAGAGCAAGAAAGGAATGGCTGCAAGCAGCCTCCTTTTCTCCCCTACATTGTAAACAGCCTACCCTCACCCAGGAGGCATGTACTTCTCACACAATGTCCATGCCCTCCTCTTCCACAGGCTCAGGATATGTACAAAGTAAGCACCGTGGCTTCTTGCTGAATCACTTAGCCAAACCTCTAGACTCCCCAAGTTGACACAATTTATCAACCATGACAAACATCCATAACTATAAAATAACAAATTTGTCTTCGATTTTGTTTTAATATGTTAAAACAGCAACACCAATTTTGCATTTTATACTCCTTGTTCTTAATTCTCCTAAAATTTTCCAACTGTTCATACATGTTAACTACCTTTTCCACTGTGAACATACTATTTGTTATTTTGAATTATTTTATTGATACATACTTTCAATGTCTGTGCCATCTCTTTGCCTGATTAGGTTGAATGCTTTTCCAAATGCAAATTTTTTGGTCATTTGTAGTTGTTGTTGATTGAGCCATGGTTTATAGAGTGGTGGCACCTACAGCACATGGGCTACAGTGGGCTCTTTGTTAAGCACAGAAAACCCTAAGAGGTTCACCCTCACTGGCCCACAGTGCACCTGAACACACAGAAGTCTTTAGTAATCACACTGATGACTGCAGATGGGCACGATAACATTTTTGGAGTGCTATTAGTAGTGGTGTGGGAGAGGAGGTTTAAATCACCATTAGAAGCTGATTTGGGTATGGGCTTTGCTGTTTCTGAGTCTGCCTCCAAGGTACTGTTGACTTCAGATTTCCCCAACTTTATGTTGTGGTCAGATTCTGTGCCTTTTGTGAATTTTTCCTCAGTGCTTCTCTCCAACAGCAGCTTTGGGTCTTGCTTCGGCTCCTAGACCTCCTTCCCTTCCTTAGCTGTACAGACTATGTTTGGTAGCCTAGAAATAGAGGTAGGGCATCCCTGTTTCTCTTATCCGGTCACTGTCAAAGGACCTGTGTCCCTGAGTTTCAGAGGTGGAGCTTTCTGACTGACTGCTTTCCCTCTAGTCATATGGGAGCACTGTCTGGTGCGGGTGGCTTCCTGCACCTCTCCAAGGAGGAGAGACGCTTACTCCCACCAGGTTGGGAGCCTTCATCAGCGCCAGTTGGCAGTGCTCGCTGTCTTTTCCCAGAGGCCAGCGAGCTCATTCCTCAGGGAGAAGGAACTGGGTAAGGATCAAGGCTCCCTTCTGCAGCACTGCCCACCCTCAGGGCTGTGCACCACGACTGTGCACCAGCAAAGCCCTCCTTTGTTCCACTGCTCCCCTGTTTTCTAGTGGACAATCAAGAGATTTGGGGAAGCCAGTGACGGCTGGGGACCCACTTAGCTGAGGCCTGCAGCTCAGTGAAGTTCTATGCAATCACTGCATCTCACACCAACCCTCTAAGCAATCAGATCAAATGTTCAGTTGGATTCTTCCTACTTGCTGCTTTGAAGGCCTTGTATCCCCCCAGGTTCCACGATCGTGCCCAAGTCCCTCTCCTCCATGCAGATATCCACCTTTCTTTAGATGATGATGGCTTCCCTCTGACTCTGTCTTACCAACAGGTTTAGGAAAAGTCATGTTTCTGTAGATATGTAGGTTTGCTTTTTGTTAATGTAGGAGTACTTGCTGCTTGATTCATTTTATTTTAGTGAATTGAACCTGGGAACTTCACACTGAGCTATTTCTCTACCCTTCATTTTATTTTTTATTTTGAGATAAGGTCTTCTTAAGTTGCTAAATTACCCAGGCTAAGCTAAAACTGTAATCCCCCTGCCTTGATCTCCCAGGGTGCCAGAATCACAGATGTGTACCATCATACTCAATCTGGATTACAATTATACAATATACTACTCTACATAAAACACATATACATACAGTATATGCACTAAATAGAATACAATGTATCATACTGTAGGACAATGTCACTGTACATTTATGGGCTTTTTTCTATACACTGATGTGCCTTTTCAACCTTTGCATATATTCATTGCTTTGGGTTTCCTTTATAGTTTGCATGTCTTCTATAGCTATTTTTTTTACTTATTTATTATTTCTATTTAAACTTTTACTGTAAGACTTTCAGAGGTAAGTTTATTGGCCTCTCATTTGTATTAAAGTTCCTTTGTTCTGTATGGTACAATATTTATATAGATGCTATCTTTAAGCCGTTTTATTTATTTTACCATAACTAATACTTAGATACTATTGGGCTGTTACTGGAGGAGAAGAGGCTCAAGTTTGGATCTTTTGGCTCAAGTTTTCTTTCCCCAGTTACTGTAGAGGTGGGCTCCTGCTTTCACACGTGTCACCTCTGTGCCTCGTTGTCCATGACTCCTACAGCCTTAGAAACTTGCTTCTTCTTTTCATTAGCTACTGTCACCAGGCAGACCAGCCCCTGCCTTCAAACCAGTCCTGAAGCATCTGAAGTCCTGTTCTTGTCCACCTCTCCAGATCTGCCATCCTTGGGCCTCTGGACACTCCTGTCTTCTTTCCTTTGGTGGTCCCTAAGCATTTGTCTTTTGTCAATCTTAGGTCATCTCAACAATTTTGAAAGTTTACAGTGTTTGGAACATTCTGAAATCTTCCTTTAATGGGCCTTCTCTCTTCTTGCACGTCTTCTCTGACTCAAAGTGGCTGTTTGCCTAGGCTGGTTTTGTCCAGTCTTGATAGTCTGAATTGCTTTTGAGAGAACTTTCACATAGTTTGCATTTTCAGTTTTTCTATTTCACAGTTTAGCTGATCCTGCATTTAGTGGTTTGTTCTTGCTTTTCTTTTATCCCCTGTGTTGTCTATTCTCTGTGAAAAGGCAGGAAAATTGTTAAGTTCTCATAGGTTAATCCTGCAGTGAACTACTAACATTCCACTATTTTCAAACTTTCTGAGTTAAAAATGGAGTGATATATAATTAGTGGTTCAGTGATTCTCAAAATTGAAGACACTCTTTAATAAATATTCTTTCACAGACATTTATGGTGTGCAGTATGTTCATTACTAACTAGACTGTGTTTGTGAAATAACTGTTCATTGTCAAAGAGACGTTTATAATTTCTAATAAAGTTGCTAATTAGCATCAGCATCATGAGTCACTCACTGAATTGATAAGTAATAGACCAAACAAATAAGAAACTTTAATTAGTCTGTGCAACCTTAATGCTGATAAATTTGCATCCTGCTCTTTGCTCTTCAAAATATTGAAAACAATCTTAGCACTCCAATTATAATCAACATATACACAGTCTGAGAAGTCCAAAAACTCACATTGTTAACTGTGGAGAAACACTCTAACTTTGTGGGTGTTTTGAACTTAAATTCTTTTGCAGGTTATTTCTTTAAAATCCAATTTTCACAATAAAATATGACTACATAAATTTCTATATGGTAATTTTAAAATTATGAAATTGGAATGTGAAACATGAGTGTTTCAATATCCTGTTGATTAAAAAACAAACTTCTGACCAAAAAAACAGTTAATATATTGTCCAAATTAATAGTTTCAATTTCCATACCACAAGAAATGTCTAATCTTTGGAAGCCAGTGTTTTGTCTCCTCCTCCTTCTCCTTCTCCTCCTCCTTCTCCCTCTTCTCCTTTTCCTCCCCCTCCCCCTCCCCCTCCTCCTTCTTCTTTTATGTTCTTAACAAAGTGAAGAACAAAATTTTGTTTTAGTAAAACTCCAAAGTAGGAGAAAGCTAGGAGTAAACAGCTGGGTTTTGTGATGGTCCTAGTCACTTTTTAGTTGTGAAGACATAACATCTGACACTCAAAACAAAAAGGAGGGAAAGTTTACTTTGGCTCACAGTTAGTAAAAGGTTTAGTGCATATTTGGCCCGCTCCAAGGCAGAATGGTGTGGCGGGAGTGCCTGGGAAGAGGAAAACTGCCCACCTCGTGGCGTCCAGGAAGGAGGGGCTGAGGGAGGAGCTGAGGAGAGAGGCACACTCTTTCATCTAGGTCAGGTCCTCAGGGACCTGCCTCTTCAGTGGAGGCCCCCGCTTCAAATAGCAAGTTCGCTACAATGCCCTCAAACTCCTATCACCCTTCAAAAGCCCTCCTTATACTGGTTTTGGAGAGGAACATCTAGATAAGGACCATATAGTGTTTTAGTTTATTATTAAGTAACTGGAATATACAATAATATATAAAGACCAAAAAATAAAAATAATATTGTCACTGTACATATTATGGAACAAAATTTTGCCAATACAATTGAAAATATATATGTATGATTTTAGAATTGACACTTTCTCTTCATTCTGGATTGACCAGTTTCTTAAATCTAGACCTTAATATTTCTATATATTCTTTTTACTCTTACTATATATGTAGGCAACCTTGGGAAATATATTTCATTATTTTTAATGTTTCAGTTGAATGTCAGTGCATGACATATATTCTTTTGAATCTTGGTTTTTCCATTATTACTATTACTGTGAGATTTATATACATTAAAATGCATAGGAGGACACTAGTTCAGTAATTTGCATTGTGAAATATAATCCTAATGAACACAGTGTACACCTTCACTCACTTTTTGATCAATAGTTGTACTTTCCAGTCATTTGTTATTATAGTCAAAGATTCTATAAATATTCTTACTTTTAGCTTTTTACCTAGCTGGAAGAGCAACTGGCTTGTCTATTTTGTGTATGAAAATATTTTCTAGTTTGTCATTTAGTTTTGCATTACCTTGAGGTATTATTAATTTTGGTACAAAGTCATTCTTCTTTATCTGTTAAGCTTTGCAGGTTTAAAAAATCTTGTTGAGGGATTTCTTTGCTATTTTGTCATAAAGTCCTATGTTTTGCTTGAAAGGTAATTTTTATGCTTAAGTTGTTAATGTTCATGGAACTGATCTTTGTTTATAATCACCCAACGCCACTTTTGAGGCAGCATACCCTTCCCCACTGATCTGCAGTACCATAGTGTCACGTACAGAGTTTCCATCCATGAGTGAGCACACTCATGGGCTTTTGACTGGTTTACATGTCTATTTCTATGTAGCTGTGCCAACTGCATTAGGGTTTATAGTTTTGTGTTAAGCTCAGGTATTCAGTATTTTAATAATCTAATTTTCTTGCTTCACAAAAGTGCTGACTACTTTTGCCTTTAATTTATTTTTTAGTTTATCAAATTTCACTGAAAGAGTTTTTGGGGTTATCTTTGAAACTGCATCAAATCTGCAGATTATAGAATGTTGACTTTAAGTATTATATCCCTAATAGGCTATGTCTGTTTATTGATGATTTCTTTCTCATGCTCAAATAAGTGGTACATTATTATTTTCTTGAACAAAATGTTTCTTCTAAAGATTTACCTCTAGGTGTTTTATTCATTTTTTAATTTTGAGTAGTGCTGGAGATGAACCTAGGACCCCACACAGGTTAAGGACATGTTCTACTATGGAGCTAGGCTCCCTGTTTTAGATACTTGATATTGTTACTACCTATAAGATCTGTTTAAATTATACTTACTTCAGATGGCTTATACTAATTAGTATAGTAATATAATTGAATTTTAATATTAATCTCATATACACTGGCTTTCCTAAATTCTGTCATTAAATTTAAAAGTTTGAGTGCAAAAGTGCTTGGATTTCTATGTAAAGAATAGATAATCATATTGTATAATTAACATGACAAATGTTTCCTCTTTTTTGTTTTCAATAACTTTTATTTTACTATTTTGTTTCTCTGAGGTTATTAACATTTGCAAGATATTGTTAAATCTATGAGGGAATCCTGATCTTATTTATGATTTTAAAAATCAGTATATCATTTAATTATAAAATAAATAATATATTAAAATGTTTGTGATATGAAATTCAAAGAATATCTTTTCATTGCAAATTAGCTAGGATGCAAGGTCCTGAGTTTGATCCCTAATATTGCAAAAAAAAAAAAAATGTGTGCAAGTTAGCTAGGAGATTTTAATGTGAATGACTTGGTTATTATCCAGTAATTTTTCAAAAAATGTTTTAGGCTATTATATGAATTTATCCACTTTTAATCTTGTAAGTGAGGAATTAAATTAAAAGATTTTTAAAGTGCAAAACATCTTTCTTTCCTGGAATTCATTCAACTTGATCATAGTACACATGTTTTGCAGGATTTTTGCAGTTAATATTTTTTTAGATATTTATTTATATCTACATAAAAAGAAACGTGTGTCATTATTTTTAGCTATATTTGACCAATTATAGCTCTGAAGTTATTCTTGAAGCTTTACAGAGGTGTTTTACTTTTTACCTATTCTCTTGAGAAATTTGTATACTATTGGGAATTTGTTTTCCATGAAAGTTTAGCAAAATTACTTATAAAACAATCTAAATTTATTGCCTAAATTTTGTTTCTATTTTTCTTCTCTTTAAAATAAAATTTTAAAAAATCTAAATTTAATGTTTGTTTATACATTTAATGAGTAAACTTTGAAATAATAATTAAATTTATTGGGTGTTTATGGGAAGACTTAGTTCACTTTTCTTATTAGCTTTAACTTTTTTAGAACTATCTCTGTATATGTCAAATTTAAAATTTATTATCATACACTTTTTAGTTATTGACTTTCTTTTAGAAATAAGAACTCATATTATCTCGTATTATCCAGTCAAATACAAAGTGTAAGATGAAATAATGAAACTTATTTTTAGGAACAAATCATACTCAACACAATTGACTCAACATTAAATTTAAATAATTCTATAGAAGTCAATTTTTTATTTTACCTATAATACTGTCAAAGTTTCAATATTGTTTTTGCCATATATTTTCTAAAAATACATATTAGTCTTACTGGATTGCTATATTGAATAATTTTTTTCTACAATGCAACATTGAATTTTAAAATTCTTTCTCTTTTAGTATTTTTTCCCTTAATTCGTATACCTTGGGATTAATTCTGTTCTTTGTCCATTGTTTGAGCTGATTATTTAGCTGACATATTGTTACTTTGTTCTGTTCTACCTCCTCTTCTTCCTTCACATCTTCTCTCCCTCCTCCTCCTCCTCTTCTTTTCTTCTCTTTTTTAATTTTGGGGATTCAAACTGGGACCTTCACACTAAACTGCATTCCCAGCTCCTACCCCTTTTAGGGTCTTTTGTAGTCAGAAAACATAACATACGCGTCGTTGTGCGGAACTGATACATACGCGTGGCACATCTTGACCCCTTTTACTTCCCCTACCCCACCCCTCACGCATCTCCCACATCCAAGTAGACACCTTAAGGTGTTTGTTCGCATACTCATATAAATACACAAAGTATTTTTAACTATTATCGTATCTTTATCTTATTAACTTTGAATTTATTGTCATTTTCTTATGATTGTTTTCTGTAGATATAGTTTTAAATTTATATTTATGTTGCTTCCCAATCTGTGAACAATTTAATTTAAAAACTTCATTTCTATGGAATTATTTCAAATTCATTGTTAACTCACTTGTGTTGAATATGATTTGTTCCAAAAATAAATTCTATCATTTCATCTTTCACTTTGTATTTGTCTTGATTTTCCTAGCTTTCTCAGTCTTTTCTTTCTTTATTTTACACTGTTGGTTTTGTTTCTACTCTTTAGTAATTGTGTTGCAAATTAGATCTCTAATGTATCTTCTTAGATTTTATTGTGCATACATAACTTCCAGCATTAATCATCATTCTTCCATTCTTCCAGCACTGTGAGGACCTCGGCCACCACAATCCACTCCTATCTTCCTATCTTACAAGTGTTTTTTTAAGTCAGTCAATAATGACTTTCCAAAAATCAGAAATCGTTATTTCTACTATCAATTTCTTCTGCTTAAAAGCCTTTTTACTAATTTCTTTTTTGTCACCCTTTTTCTTATCTTGGGCCTTTATTCTAGTAAGATATTTCTCCTTTCTGAAGCTTACCTCAAGAGTTCCTTTAATGCTTGTTGTTAGTGGTAAACTCAATTTTTATCCAAAAATCTCTTTAACTTGTTTTAAATTATGAGAAAATTTTCTATTCCATTTTTATATGCATACTTTTCTTTCATAAGCTTGGGACTGTTATTCATTATCCTCTGACTTCTCTGCAGTTTAGAAACTTGCTTTTAACCTGTTGCTTTCTGGGATCATTAGAAATTTTACTTTGAGCCTTAGCACATTCATTATACCACAAAACGTGGCATAGAATTCTCCTTCATGTGTACCGCCCAGGCTTCTCTGCCTCCTCCCCAGTTCCATTCCCTAGGACCCTTATATTCTGTTCACATGTGATTCTATGTGTGACTTGACAACAGTCTCCTATCCAATGGGATTATGTATTGTAAATCTAGACGTTCTAACCAGTCACTTACCAAGTTATCCCAACCGTTAAATTTGCAGACTTACTACTTGTAGCCAGTGCTCTTGTGTGTTTCCCATTTTTACAAATCCTGAGGAGTTCATAATTCACTGTTTCTACTTTTGCTCATGGAGAGCTACTGTTATGTGTTCTTGAAATTTATTTTTAACTCTTGAATGAATCATTTGATTATCTGAATTTGTATGTACTTGAAAAATGAGTACATGGATTCTACTGAGAAAGCATTTCTCTAGAAAAGATTCACTTTTAATTCTACCTTGTACTTGAGATACACTATCATTGTGTGACCACTTTCAAATATTTTACTGGATCATATAAATTTGACCCCAAGGATAGCAGGGTTAGGGCTGCAATTTGCCAAGAATCACTTTTATCTTTTTGTCTGGCTTAAATAGAGTAAGTGTCACTGATAAGGTACCCTGGAGGGTGCTTTCAAATAGGAAGACAGTCCTTAGTCTACATGTTCACTGCAGCTTCTGGGCTTTGTACAATGGCCTCACTTTCTTTCCCAGTTTGTATGAACCTGACATCTGGCCTGATTCCTGTGTCGAATCCTGAATGTGTGCTCTTATCAGCCAGGGGTCTTCATGAGGATCCCACGGTCAGTTTGTCACTGTGAGTCCCAGTTTCCTGTGTACTTTTGTTTGTAGCTTCTAGAGATTTCTTTTCTTTTTTATGGGCATACATAAACATGAGTATGTACACAATTTTCTGTAGTTTATACAGAGAGGATTCCAGAATATATAGTTTATTTTATTACTGTAAGTGGGAGGTCACTTTTGAGACTATGTTTATCAAAAATTTCCAGGAATAAAATGGATAACATTTAGCATCCAAACACACCAATCAAAGTAGAAGCAAGCCTCAACCTGTAAGCCATATAGTTATTACACTGTGAATAAGTAACTCAGATAAACACCAGTCCCCCAGGAGCTCATTTTACAAGAACAGGTCAATGATAGAGGAAGGCACTGTGTATCATCTTTGTTTAAAAGACACTAAGAAATTCAAACTTAAAATTTGTTACAAATGCAATGTAGGGCGACAATTTAAATATAGCATTCTGTATGTGTGTAAAAGTTCATTACCTATATTCGTTTACTCAAAGCAAAAAGCAATTATAAGCTATTTCTAAACCATGTAATATATGGACCAAGTTGATTCTCTACTTGGAGGGCAGATGCCTGTGTATCTTAATTCTACAGTATGAGGCATTTCTAAAGTTTTATAACAGATAGATGTAAATCAATACTGGATTAGTAGTTTTAGTATATTAATATTAGTATAGTAATTCCTCAAATGTGGATAGCAAACTGATTCTAGCATTATTTAATTTTCTTTAAGTGTCTAATTACATGTAGTTGTTGTCTAGTCTCAATTTTAATGAATTATGTTCAGAAATACCTATAAAATAAAAACAAAATTCTGAAAGGGAATATTTTAAGTGTAAAACTATTTTGATTTCCATGGTAAATTGGTAGATATAATATCTCAAACTCAAATTACCAATAAACTTCAAAATCCAGCTATACAATATTTTTAGGACATTAAGCAGAAGTATTCAAATATATTCATTTACAGTTTTGTATTCTTTTTATAAAAAATATATTATCTTTAAGTCATGTTTAGGAATAATTTAAGTTCAATATAGGTCAGTTGGTTTTAAGTGCACAAGTGAATCAGATTGGCATATGTTCTCTGTTCTCATAATTTCACTCATTCTATTACTGTAAAAGGGACTTATGTATTACATTTTCTTCCGTGGCCAGTTTCCTTCACGTTTACTTGGATTCAGTCAGTGTGCTGTCTGCTTCTCTGATTTAATGCTGTGTCTAGTCCTTGCTTCCTCTTATGGATTTACTCGATCTGTTCATCCAGTAACCTATTGGTGATCACTTGTTTTATTCTCAATATTTTGCTAATATTAATAAAGCTACTATAAATATTTGCATGCAGACCTTTTGTAGGGAAATATGGATTTTCTGGTCTTTGGAAATCATATAGGAATAGAATTACTAGATTATGTTCAAAGACTGTAGGGAGTTCCTTCATAATTTACCAAAGTGGATTTCCAACCAAAGCTGCGCTATTTTGCAAACTCAGTTCCTACACATTATTGTGAGCCATTTTACTTTTAGCTTTTCTGGTATCTGTGTATCATCTCATTTTGATTTTAATAGCATTTTGCTTATGGCTAAACATGCTGGTTGTATTTAAATATTTTTTTGATGTAGTAATAATTCAAATATTTTACCCATTTCTTTATCAGGCTGTTTATTTCATAATTGATTCGTAAGAATTCTGCCCATATTGTGGATACAAGTCTTACCTCAGTCAAGTACTGTATTTTGAAAATATATTCTTTAGTCCCCTGTTGGCCATTTCATTTTCTTCACTTTCTTTGATGATAGTGCATTTAATTTCAGAGACAGTTGACTGGTCACTGACTTCTCAGGAAACATGGATTACTGTGTTCTCACAAATACATCATCTGTGCTGATTTTCACATTGTTTAGTTTTATCCAGTACTGTCACATTTCTAATCCACTTTAAGATAAGGCTTAGAAATTACTTTGGGTACAACTAGTATCATAGTCTTGCCAGATAAATTTTGAAACCATTTACTTTCTATTTTAAAAAGCAGTGTCATTTTGATTGATATTATATTGTTTCATTAATTATGTAATTTGGCAAGAGTTCACATCTTAATCATTTTGAATGTCTTGATCCATAAATATAATATAGCTCCTGATTTATTTAGGTCTTTAATTTCCCTCAGCAATTTGATAGCTTTCAGCTTATAGGTCTTGTATATATTTTGTTAATTCATTGCCAAGATTTTCCCCTTCAGCAAGCTAACCATGTAACACAGTGTGCATGAATTCACCTCTCCTACCCACTGTGGAAGAATGGAAAAAGGCTGGGTAAAACCATGCAAGAAAATAGTATCCTGGCCCTGTTCATACCATTCTAAAATGTCCATACTTTTATTATAAAATATAATGTTAGCTATTGGTTCCTTAAAGATTTTCATCAGTAGGGGAGATTATCTCTAGTCCTACTTCGTTGAGGTTCATTGTCATGAATAGATGTTAAATTCTGTCAATTGTTTTTACTATTCTTGTTAAGGTGATTAAAATTTTTTCTTGTTTAAACTTCTGTTATGATATGTTGCATAAATTTATTTTTAATAATGAAATAATTTGTATTCTTGAGCAAGATACAACATGGTTATTACATGATATCCTTTTAGATGTTACTATATATATATATATATATATATATATACACATATTACATTCATAAGGCCTATATTTAATTTTTTCATATAAAAATATTTCTTGTTTTGGTTTCAGAGTAATTAAAGGCATCAAAACATAAGGAAGATTTTCCTCTTTATTTGATGGAAGAATTTTGTCTGACTAACATTATTTTTTTAAAAAATGAGTAGTGTTAAATGGTGAATCATCTTGCCCAGATTCCTTGTAAGAAGAATTTTAAGTAAGTAATTAATTCTGCACAAGATGTAAGGCTTTATATTCCTTTATCAGTATGTTTGATAACTCGTGGTTCTCAGGACTGTTTATCAGAGTTACCTAATGCATCAGCATAGAAGTGTCCCTAACACCCGCTTGTCATGCTTTAACACTTGCAGTCTATGCACCACGCCCCTCACTGTAGTCTCAGTTACAGAAAGAAATGAAGTTCCTAAGTATGATTCTCACATGTTCCTTTTGCTCTGATTGGCTTTGTGTATTTTCAGTGTTTATTACCTGGTTCCCCACACTTAGGACTATTACGTCCTCTCGCTGGCTTGACCCATGTACACCAGGGAACTTCGCTCTTCTGCAGGGCAGTGTCTCTCCTACAGATTCACCTTTTCCGACATAGTGAGAGCCTGTGCAGTTCTCCTTCATTTGGGATTTGCATGATATGCCTTTTCCATCCTTTTATTTACGTGTATCTTTCTATTTAGAGTGCATTTTTATTTTAAAATGAAGTTGGTAATTGCTTTTATTTCTAGTATCTTACACTTTAAATGAGTAATTTAGACCTTGTGTCTTAATGCAATTCAGGATAATGGTTGGAAATTTAAGTCTTACATTTTATTATTTACTTTCTGTTTTTTCTAAATGTGATTTATAATTTTTGCTAACCTTTTCTTATTACTGACTGAATATATTTTAGTTCATTCATATTTCTTTCTTTGGCTTGTTCACATATCTTTTATAAAATTTTTCAATTTTTTATATACACCTATAACTTATTACAACCAACATACTAACTTATTACAGCCAACATCTCTTTGCATGAATGGTAAGACATTTCTCATTCCTTCCCTACTTCTTTAGTTTTAATTCTTTGTCATATATCTTAATCTTGAATAGTATTAACTCTACATGGCATTATTATTATTGTTAATTTTTTTGTCTTTTTTAAGAAGGGGACTTGCTATGCAGTTTAGGCTGGACTTGAGCTCACTTTGTAGCCCAGGTTGGTCTCAAACTTGCAATGATCCTCTTGCCTCAGCCTCCCAAGTGCTGGGATTACAGGAGTGCACCACCATGCTGGGCTTTATTATTGTTAATATTTATACACCTGTTTTTCTTTCAGACATTATAAATAAGAACCTTTTATTCAAGTTCATATGATTTTTATTATTTCTGTTGATATTCATTGTTTCCTATTCCAAATTTTTACCTGATATTATGCTTTTTCTTTCTCATAAATTTTATTAAAATTTTCTTCTAATTTAGGTGTATTGGAAATAATAATGCCTTTTGAAAAATAGTTTGAAATGCTGGCTAGGATTCTAAATATTCCAGTTTTCATACAAGATTTTAACCACGTGGTTCTACTCTTTTCTGATTTGCATATTTTCTGACCAGAAACCTGATGTGTCACTTTCTTTCTTTCTCTGTATGCACTGCCTGGGGCTTTAATCTCTGGATGCCTTCAAGATTTTTTCTTCTTTGACTTAAAGCAACCTGAGTGTAAGTCTTGAGGTTTTTCTTAATTCTTCCAGTGATTATGAGATTTTTAGAACTATGCTTTGTTTCCTTTCATTAATAAAGTTCTTACCACTTTATTGTCACATGTTCTGTCGTTCCATTTTTGTTTTCTTGAAATTCCAATTCCATGGTACAAGAACATCTGGCAGAGCTTTGGATTTTTTTTATGTTTCCTTTCTTCTTTATTACTGTTTTTGAGTTGAGAAAATTTCTCCCACCTTGTCTTTAGCATCACTAAATTTTTTCCTCTATAGACAGTTTGTGTCTAGTTTTCTGGCCTGTCAAAGGTGTCCTCATCTCTGACATCATGTACCTCCCTTAGAAAATGTGGGACAGTGGCCCTGAATCAAGGCCAGCAGTTTTCTGTAGCTGTTGGTTTCAAGCAGGAGCCTAAAGTGCTATCTTTCTATGGTCTGTTGGCCATTTCAGAACTTTAGAAATGTAATGGTCAATTCATTAGAAAGTAACAAATAACTAAATAAATTTTACGAGAGGACTTCAAGGTAGTGACTGGGTAGACAGCAGAGAGAGAACCTCCTGGAGGAATGCCACTCAGACAAAGGAATATAGGAATATAGCAACATGTGAAGGACAGAAGGGAAAGAGGTGGGTATTCCGAACTCAGGAAGGATTTGGAAAGGGAATGGAAGCCCTCAGAAAGACTAAGCAAAACCTCTGCTGGAGGACAGGATCGGAGATCCGCCACAAGGCAGTTGGCGGGAGAGGAGAAGGAGGAAGTCACAGCTCCAAGCACACCCATGGCCTGCGCTCTCGTTCTGGCATTAGCAGATTTAGCTTCAGAGGCCCATGTTCATGGAAGCCTCCTGACTTGGCCAGGGGAGATTGGAGTTCCGAGAGCTGGTCCAAGGCTGGAGAGAGGAGGGCGCAGCCAGAAAAGGAGGCAATGTGGTCGGGAGCAGTTGTCAAACCCAATGTGAGAATGAGAGGTTGCGACAGCCACTGGGGCAGAGTCCCCACCCTGCGGCCACCTTCCTAATCAGCGCCTGGAGAGAATCGATCCAACTAGTACACAGCGCACCACGCCTGGCTCTGCACCTGCCTCGAGGTGGTGGCCCCCTGCCTCTCTGCTGGGTGAGCAACTACTGGCAGAGAGCAGCTGGGAACCTCGGCAGTGAGCCGCGGCAGCTCCCAGGGATCCAGCCGAGGAGCAGATGGGGGCTTCAGCACCGCAACAGGAGGGAGATGCAGATGGAGGTGGATCGCGTGGCTCCACGCCTTTCTCACTCCAACATCAGGCAGGAAGCATGAGCTGGATTGCCAGGACTCAGCTCCAACCCTGAACTCTCTCTGGGAGCACCTTGAGTCTCGGCAGCTTGAGCAAGCACCACCTGTTCCTGGCAACAATGGGATGAATCCACGGTCTTCAGGACTCACTCCAAACTATTAATGTGAGCACCAAGAGGGTCTCCTTACAGCTTGCACATATGAACCTTGCATGAACCCATAGCAATGAATTAGATGAAAAGCAGCAGACCGGGAGTCTGAAAAACAACAACTTACTCTGTACATCAGGCCCGAGAAAATGCTGCAACTCTATTCTAGAACTAATCTTTAAACTCAGTTCATACCCTGAAGTAACACAGTGAGAAAGGGCCAGGGAGATTTCAAGCCCTTATACCAAGCATTGTAAGTTCGTGCAATGCCCAGCTGCAAGGGGTGGGGAACGGTAATACTGGAGATCAGGAGGAGGGAAGAGGAGAAGAAAGGGACTCTGGCATCCAGGCAACAGGACAGAGCTGAGCAGGTCACTGAGGGCACCCCGATGGGGGTGTGGGCCCTGCAGCTGCTCTGCTGTGGGCCCCGCGGCTGCTCTGCTGAGGGCCCCGTGGCTGCTCCACTGTGGGCCCCGCGGTTGCTCTGCTGTGGGCCCTGCTGAGGGTGCCCCACAGACTGGACCCGCCCCCACCCATAGCATGGCAACGGGGCAGAGCTGGGTGGTCCACTGTCAGCATAGGTGCTTTTCCACCTCCAACCATGGCATTTTGTATACACCCTTGTATGCCATAGTATAGTCTGAGGCAGCTATATCTCTTCCCAAGGCAAGAGTCCAGAGTTATAGATAAACCCAGGAATACAGTTATTATCATAGGGAAGATGACTGATTGAGTGGTAGGGCAATGGAGAAGAGGGAGGAGAAAATTGAATGATCAAATGGGCCACCATCTGTGTAACTGAGTAACATGTGAAGGTAACATTATGTAGGACAGCATCCAGAGCTAACTCCCTTCTATGTTCTCTATAATTTGTATTTCCTCAATCATTTTTATATTAACAGAAGTGAAGATAACTTTATATTATGCAGCATCCAGTGCTGATTCCCTACTATCTTCTCTATAATTTGGTATTTCCTTTAATGTTTATGTGTTAACTAGTGTGAAGATATCATTATGTGATACAGCATCCAGTGGTAATTCCCTACTATGTTCTGTATAATTTTGTATTTTCAATATTGTTTATGGCTTATTCTGGTTCATATGTCTCCATTCTTTTGTCTTTAAAATTTAAAAAGAAATTTATACAAAGGGAAAAATGTTTAATGTGTTGTATTTAGAAAAAAAAGTGCGGGACATTTCTTAGTAGTCTTTATCCCTCTGTGCAGACTGTCCTTCTTTGTCCTTTTGCTGCTGTTGCAGGGTACTTAGTCAAGGCCTGTCCGGGATAAGCTTGATTGAGAGGGTGCTGGTGGCTTCTCCACATTCATCCTAGGTTACTATCAGGCCCTGTGTACTTGGTCATTAGAAGTGGTACAGGCACACCATTAGATGGGGTCACCAACATCTACGCTGTGTGTTTTGGCCCTTGAGCACAGTGGCTTTGTGGTTTTGTCCATTGTTCATGGGGTTGTCCCTCTGTCCTGCAGCATTATCCACATGCAGACTTCCTGCTCCTCCCTATGCAGAATGACTGCACTTTGTATGATAGCTAGGCAGGGTTTTGCAGGTTTTCCTTGTTCCCCAGCAGCCACTAACCCCTGCCCCAGAGTATGTGGAAGAGATACTTCTTGGCTCTCCTCCAGCAGTGGACGCCATTTACTACACAAGAGAGAAGATGTCACAATGTGTGCGGTTCTGTGCTTAATTCTCATCCACCTGGGTAACTGAAAGTAACTCTCTTTGGCCTAAGCCTCCCTTCTAAGCATTCAGCAAAGGCTGCAGAGATAAATGGGCACTCTGTGTATCTGGGGCTCCCATGACTTATAAAACTTGTGTGTAGAGTTTCTACCACTTCTTATGCTCCACAAAGATGAAACAATCTGTGTGGGCCTTCTGCCCTCTGAGGAGCTCATCACATACTGAAATCCAATTCATTTCATTGCTTTGTACTTTGGCTCTCTGATAGACTTAAAATTTTGTAGATTCCTAGTTTCTCTGTCTACTCTTCACTGTGAGAGCGGAAGCAACGTTCTACCGCACTTTCTACCTCTAAAGAAAGTGGAATGGGACAATATCATCTTTAGGTACATTGATGCCTATACAGAAGCTCCCCTAAGGAAACTGACTTGTAAGTGATAGGTTTGACATAACTGCACAGTGTGCGACCCCTCAAAGTGAACCTGCACATGGTGTGTTCTGTGTGACACACTGCACGTTACATTTCTTTTGAGTTGAATATTATCACCTGCTATAAACTTTGGGTTTTGTTCAGTACAAACCTGTATTATCAATTTTAAAGATCTATTCTGTTAAAGTCTCTACTCTTCTATTTCCTTTTTTCAGTTTTAAGTTTCAATTAATCACAACAATACATGCAACATGTATAAAACATTTAAGGTGAATGTTGCTGTTTTTCATCAAAACAAAAGTCAAGGGAAATAAAGAGAGACACAACACTTTATGTTACATCTAAGCCTCCTGATTCATTCCACAAGTTTTCTTGGGTTGAGACACAATAATGATTTTCATTGCTAGTGCATACTTTAAAATTAGAATAGAAATCACTAGTTTGGAAACAGCACAGAAAAATCAATGATGTCTGTATACATTATACATTCTATATATTACTACTTAAAAGCCAAAAAAACAAAAATTTCTGTATAGTTTGAAAAACAGAAATAGAGTGAACTCATATTGATGGATTAAAACACAATATAGATGTTCTTTCACATGATATATAGTATATAATTAGCATAAGAATACATTTTCAAAATAGATCTACTTTTAGTTTTGCAATTTCCTTTTAAGAAGAAGCACTGGTATCCAGAACTTGCTGAAGAAATGTTGGATTTATCCTGATTTTGGGTGGAGGTGGGAAACCTTTAAATCTGATGCAGTATCATTTTATCACTAAGTTTTTGTGGGTTGAAGACTGAAGCAATGTCTGCTGAAGGTTGTTTGTAAACATCCTCTTTTTGATTGCTGTCTTTTCCTTCTTGATCCCCTAGCAAGCCCGAGAACTGTAACTTGTAAATTTATGGGTATTTTCTGATGCCTTAAATGTTGCATTACTAGAACTGTCAGGGACTGTGCTCTTGTTCAGCTTTTCTTCTAAACTTTTTAATTTTTTTCTGTTACTCTTTTTTGTGAATGTTTTTAAAAATTCTTTACAAGGGAAGATAACATTATCTCAACAAAATAATTGTTTATTTTGAGGTTATTTTAAGTAATATATTTAAAGTTTTAATTTTCTGGTTTTCATTACTAACCACCAGCAACTCCTTTTTGAGTACTGAGCATATGAGTTTGATAAATTTACTACTTATAGGACACTTTTTGGAAAATAGTTTTGTAAGGTTTACTTGGACAATCATATGACCTATATTTGAAACATTTTAATTTAACTACCCTAATCTAGAGCCTGTCAATTTATTTATTTGCTTTAGGGTGTGATTTCAGTATGAAGAACAGCCTGTGCTATTGCTAACCTTCACGCTTGGTGTCATCTTGAAGTATGATTTTAGCTATAGAGATTTTCCAAAGTAATTATTTATTTGATGTATTTAAGTAATTCAAATATGATTATTTATGTTTTCATTAAAGTCTGTCATCTTGTTTGCCATTTTAATTTTCTATTCCTTGATTACTTTTATATTTCTGACATTTTTAATTGATAATTTTTTATAATTACTTTTATCTTTGATTACTTTTTAATATCTTCTTATGAAATATATTTAGTAGTTTCCTTGGGATTTCCAATATGCACTTTTAACTAATCAAAATCTAGTTTTAAATCATATTATATTGCTTCATATATAGTGTATGAAATAAATAAAAGTATAATTCCCTCTTATGTTTTGTTTTCATTGCCCTTTTCTTTTAAATATGCTTTAAACATGCAACATATAACTTCTTAGTTTATGTATTTAAATAACTTTTAAAGCAAATTAAAGTAAAAAAGCATAAGCAAAATATAACAAATATAATAAATTTATTTATTTTCAACTTACATTGTTTTTTATCATTCAGTTTGGTACATTATGATGTTTTCTGAAGCAAATTTTATAAAATTTTAGTAGTGTAGATCTTCTAGAAATTGATTATCTCAGTGTTGCTTTCTCAGAAATCTTTAATTTTTCTTTATTTTTGAAAGGCATTTTTATTGGTCATTCAGTTTGGGATTGATTTTTTATTTTACCTTACTGAAGTTATTGCTCCATTGCTTTCTGACATTCACCAGAAACATGTGTCCTGATTCATTTATTTGTGCTTGATGCCACGTGCCCTTTTTTTTTGTCCCTCAGAATTTTCATTTTTTATTTGCATGTAGTATTTTCAAGTAAGGCATTATTTTGTTGATTTGTTTGTTCCTCTTTTGGTATTTATTTTACTTTATGTCGTTGGATCCTTTTGGATCTGTTCAGTGAGGCCTGTTATTAATTTTGAAAAATTCATGGCAATGTTTTCTTCAAATATCTATGTTTCTGCCTGTTCTCCCTCTATTCTTCTTTGAGGTTCCAATGAATCATTTATGAAATCAATCAATATTGTACCACAGGTTTTATGTACTCTGTTAACATTCTATCTTTTTTAATCCTTGAAATTTAGCTTGAATAATTTTATTGTAATATTTCCGTTCATTAGTTGTCTCTTCATTATGGTTATTGTCATAAGTTTGTTTAAAATTGTCCCTGCCTAAGCATTTGATTGACATGAAAAAAGAATACATAGGGATTGGTTTAAAAGTAATGTAAGGCACAATTAGATCACTAAATCTTACACCCTAAAATGAAGAAAAAGAAACCAACAAATCATATCATGACACATCACTGCGAAATTTATGATACCCATCAGGAAAAAAGAAAATAAATGCACTGAGAAAAAGTAAGAATATGCAATGAATCAGGACTCAAAATGGCACATACATCTTAACAAACAATGAAACCTTAAAACCATGGTGATATTCTTTTTAAATTTCTGATTTACAAAAAGATTTCAGTTTAGTTTTAGACATTTAATGTCTAAGTTCTACCTCATATAAACCTTAGATATCATGAAAATATACTCCCCATTGAAAAGACAGAGTAAACCAAATAAAGTAGATATGGAATTTTAAAAAATAGGAATATTACTCAGTAGAGAGGTGAAGGAAATAATGGGATGATAGGGTCACACTTTGGATCTGGAACATCTCCTAAGGGACAATGTGGTAAAAGTTTGGCCCTAGAGGTGCTGATTTGCTAAGGAGATGACCCTCATAGGAGTTCTTCAGGTCTTGATGAAATCCCCTCGTAGGGCATTGTAGGACCCTGTCCTGCTTCCTCTCTTTCACTTCCACACATGAAATGAATAGTTTTACTCCAGTACTAGCTCCTTGCCATAATGTGTTGCCTCATTATAAGTCTAAAAACGATGTGGCCAAGGGACTGTGAGCTGAATCTTCTAAGAAGATGAGCTAGAATAAGTCTTTTTTTCTGTAAAAATTGATTTATCTTAGGTATTTATTGTAGGGATGGAAAGCTGATTAACACTGATAAGGGAAGGCATTTTCAGCATACAGCCATATATGAATTTTAAGTACTAATTGCCTAGTTACAGTAAGAAGGGGAGGAACTATAGAACAAGGTATGTGGAAAAGAAATTCAATCAACAGACTATCTTATAGTGATAACCACATTTAAAAAATTATTGTGGCACTATGCCAAGCCTTGGCAACAGTTGTGAGGAAAGTTAAGCAAATAGAATCTGAAATATTTATTAACTGTAGGCAAACAAGAGTGTTTTATCAGAAAGGAAATATAATCATAGGTTGTTTGTTTTGAAAGTCAAAATATTCTGTTGCTCTAAGATACTGATTTAATGCAAAGCTGTGAAATAAATATGTTGAGACTTAGAACAAACTGCAAAATAACAATGTTTGACTCATGTTAATAAAATAATAAAATTGATGAATCAAAATCTACATTATCAACTTATCCTTTCATAACTTTATGGTGGTGAGTACATAAGTAAGTGGTAAAGCACTGAGTGCTAATTCTCCTTTGAAACAAAAGGAAGGGAATGTCTGATTTCATGTCTGACTTTAACAATGCAAATTGTGCACTCATCTTTGGTTTTATTATATCCATATTTTCAAAATGAATATTCTCATATAAGTATTACAAAAATAATAATTTTCTAGCTCATCTATCCAGCTGCTACCTTTACTTCTCCCCAGAGTGAAAAATCTTCAACTTTTTCCACTGATTCTTTTTGTATTTAGAATCATTTCTCTGAAAGGAAAGTCTCACTGATATCCCTTGTCTTTTCCATTTTAAGTATTAGCTATTGACCTCCTCCTAGTTATTTCTCCTCAGCAATATCTCTCTTCAGCAGTATTTCAATACCATATGTAATTTTTCTTTCACCAATCTCTTAATATAACCTGATTTTGGCTAAATGAATGCTGAAATTCATACTAACATGACATTACAAATCGTATTTACTGCTGAGCTATGTTAAAAAAATAAGAAAGTTTTTATATGGGCTCATATATGTTTCACATCTCAGGGTTTTCTCTTCAGATTTTAAACAAGTATCAGTCTGTGTGTCAAACACCACAGACTCCCCCTATAGGAAATGGATAGTAGTGTGTTGTAAAATACACCATCATCTCTGCAGCGAAACAATTATGCTTAGGGGGTGGATTCTGTTTCAATTTAATCACTAGGTGAATGCAATGTTAGGGCTTTTAAAGCATGAGGACTAAAAGGAAAAAACAGGCAGGAAAAATCTGAGCTCTACCTTCAAATAACTCATAGAAGTTTAATTGTTTGTTAACTATATTTGTATTAAATATTGGAAAACTATTTTAGTGCAATAGTTGAGGCAAGGCAATACCCATGAATCTAGAAGATATACATTCTGGATTTTAAAATTGTGCAGAAGTTAGTGTAGTTTTTCCTTATAATTGTATTTTGTTTCTTGAATACCTGCAGGGTTAGTACACATTTGTTGTATGTATATATTGAGGGATAACAACTCTTCTGATTTTACTGTACAGTAATCTAAAAGGGTTCTTCCTTTGGGAGAGTCCATTACTTAAGTATATTTAGGATTATATTCTCAAGGACTTTCATGGTTTACAATTCACATACGACACAATTTGAAGAAAGATATGCAGTGCTAAGGCAATCTGGAGACACAGATCAGCATGTATAAGCCAAGAAATGACTGGGCTATTACAAACCTAGGAGAGAAGCCAAAAGGAAGACCCAAAGGAAGGAAACCATGACAATACTTGGATTTCTGATTTATAGCATCCAGAATAGTGAAATAAGTCAGCTAGTTGAAGTCATCTAGTTGGTGATATTTTGTTATAGCATCTCTAAGAAACAAATACATACCTTTCTAAGCATTTTCCCATTTCATTTATGGTATCAAACGTGTTGTTATATAATTATTGATAATATTTCTTCATAATCTTTTTTTCTCTCTGTAGGGTCAGTAATAATGTCTGATCTTTTATTTCTGATTTTAGTAGTGAATCTTCACTCTTTTTGTGTTCTGTTTAAAGTTCTTCCCAGATAACTTTGGTTTTGCTGAATTTCTATATTTTATTTCTATTGTTAAGGTCATTGATTTATGTCTCAACCTCAGTTACTACATTCCCTCTGCTGGGCTTTACACTTAGTTTGGTTTCTTGGGTTACTTCCTTGAAATTGTTCTATTTTCTTAATAAAAAGGCTTTTAAGTTAATAAACTTTCTTATAAGCATTATTTTGCTGTATATCATAATTTTTATGTTGTGTTTCTATTTTAATTAACCTCAATACTTTTCTAAAGACCAAAGTTATTGCTTTTTTATGCATTAGTTACTTGGGAATATGTATTGTTTAATTTCTGTATATTAATGAATATTCCAATTTATTTTACAGCATTCATTGCATTGAAGTTGGAGAAATAGTTCACACTATTTTATTCTTTTAAACTATGGATGCTTGTTTATGGCCTGGAATAATCTATCCTACTGAATAGAGAAGGAAGAATGTTCTTATGTTGGACAGAGTGCTTTATAGCTGTCTTCTACCTGATTTATAATGCTGTTCCAGTCTTCCATTCAATTAGTGATCTTCCATCTGCTTATTCCAACCATTATTGAAAGTGTTCTATTGAAGTATCCAAGTTTGATTGTTTTTTCATTTCTGTAAGGTTTTGATTCCTGTATTTGACACTTTTTTATTAAATATATGTATTTTTGTCTTCCTTTTAAATTAACATTTTATCAGAAAATATCCCCCTTTATCTTTAATATTTTTGTAATTTAAAGTCTATTTTTCCTGATGTCATAGCCACTGCAGCTTTATTATGGTTTATGTTTACACGATTTATCTTTTTTTACTCATCTTCTATTTGTTTGTATCTTTGCATCTGTATTATACAAGATTGTCTAGCTAAACAGAACTAGAAGTGTGTGTGTGTGTGTGTGTGTGTGTGTGTGTGTGTGTGTTTAATCATGTGTTTTCTTCCCTAATAGGGGAGTTGCTCACCTTGTGGTATTAGAGTAGATATCACAAAGCTTTCTTTTTCTTCTTGGGATTTTCAATTTCCTGAAAAGATTATTCCAGCTCCCAGCCTGGAGATTGCTGCTCTGTTTACCAAATCCTGGTATCTGAAGAAAGTAGACAACAGAAAATACAGGGCTGCAAATTTATACACTCATTTAACTTTCCTGTTCTCAGTTTGGTGCCCCCATCTTCAGGTATGCCATAAACACTCTGTTACCTTCTCTGGTGTGACAGTAGGTAATTCCTTGTTTTCCTGGTGTTTGGGAACCCTTTTGGAGAAATCTTTCAATTTATCTTCAACAATTCTAGCTTTTATCCCTCAAATTCACACGCAGTTTCCAAAACACTTGAGCCTTCTTATTAGTCCAGTTTTATGACCAGACATGCTCATTTACAATGTAAATAAAGCGAGTCCTTAGCTTTTGCCAAAACCAGTTTTTAATATATCTGTCTGGTTTTGTTAATACATTTACAGCTTGTGAACTTATATTTCAGTTTTCACAGCTCAATTTTTTCTGCATTGTAGGTTTTTAAAAATTTCTTTCTTACTACTTAATAATTTACTTTCTAATTACTTACCAGAGATTTTGAGGGAAGAGTAGAGTGCTTATGGTAAAGCTCACTTTTAATAGCTTAATATAAAGTTCACTAGTAAATGCTATAATTGTGCTCATTTGGCAGTTTAATCAAACCCAAAAGAAATTTAAATATAAAATACGTACTACATTTTCAAAATGGTATCAAAGTTTTATAAAATATGAACTACTTCTCTTGTTGAATCATGTTTTTTCTTTTTTTCTTTATGCTGAGACTGACTCAAAGAACTCCCAAATGCAATGCTGAGATATGCCCTCAGCCTAATCTCAATTTTGCAATGACCACCTGTACTTTTTTCATAAAAATTAAATATATTTATAATTAAAAATAGAAAAAAATTAAACAGTAAATGTATTAAAAGGGTTAGAAAAACTTAAACTTGAAAATACTTAGTGACTTTAATTTATTTTACGGATTTTATCATTTTAATCATTACATCACCTAAGTAGGTAATTTTGCTATACACATTTTGGGCAGCTCACAAGGCTTACTCTGCTATATTTAAATATTTAAGAGAAATAAATCTAAGCTTCAGTTTTTATAACTGTATGTACATAATTTTACCCTGGGAAATTAAATGAAAATAAAGTATTCCCCAAATATCTGACAATAATTAAATCTACTACACTAAAAATCAAACCTTAAATCCAGTTTTGAAAATGCAGAGTATTTCCTCAGTGTAAAAGAGAGAGGAACAGTGATTCACTTCTCCAATTTCTTCTGAGAAAACATGGACGCTCTAACAAGAAAATCGAACTGGCCTGTACTTTAGCACATCTTCAGGATCTATGTTTTTCTGTGTTGGGGGGGTCAAAGAGGCCTGCGAGAAAGTAAGAGTTTGCAGATGGTTCCAAGGGCTTTGATTAACTTGGTCATCCCCAGCTAAACACCAGCTGACGTCTATGCAACTTGTGCCACAACTCGTGACTGTGGAGCCATCTGCTGTGATGTAACAATGCCTTGCTTTTTGCCCTTGTAACACTTTTTCATTCCATTTGAGCTACCAGTATCACTGGGGCATCTTTACAGAACATCGAAAACATCCATCCTGTTTCTTCTGATGTTGTTATTTCTGTTTTCGTTTTCCTCTTTGCCATTGTATTTACTTTACAGAAGACTCATTGTCTTGAATTGAAACAGCACATTCAAGAACACTAATAGCTGAAAAGAGTGGCTACACTTCACCCCCGCTTCTCAAGGTCAACCCCATGAAGAAGCTGTGAATCTGTGTACACTGGAGCGGCAAAGAGAAGGAAGGACAGATCCTCAGAGCCACTCAGACTTCCTTCTTTTGTTTGAAGAAAATAGATCTCTATACCTAGGTAGATGAGTGGATTTTCTAAATGCAGTCAGCCAGAAAAGTCATTCAGCCAGTCTGTAAATAGGTAACTCAATCATGTTTTGGCTTTGTTTCCTGATAAAATAGGAAATAATTTTTAAAATCCTCTTGTATGACACTTTGAGAACCAGAAACTGTTGATGTAACTTGTCAAAATGGGACCAGATGTAAATACATTAAAACTTTTTTAAAAAGTCTGTGCTGATTGGAGCTTTACATTTTTGAAACTAGAAAATTGCTTTTTATTTTATTTTATATTTTATTTTTGTAATTTTAGTTTCTTGTGCACAGACTGGCATTTTCCTCCGGAAGATCACCTTTTTGCTCTTGAAAGATTAAACTGAGTGATCTCTTGTAGGTGACAATTTAAGGATGTTTTAAATTCATCAAGGGTTTGGACCTATAAACAGTGACTATGGTAAATGGACATTCAACTGATATTTCTGGGTTGTTTTTCTCCATAGGTACCTGGGAACAATGGTCTTTTATGAAAACAAAGTGATTGTGACCTCAACACCATCACTTGTGACTAAAAGTTATGGGACCCTTTTAACAGTTGAGTGTCTTCACCTGAGGCTAGGTAACAGGGAAAGACAACCAGAGCCTTGTCGAGGAAGACACACCCAGAGAAAGAGAAGTGTGGGTCCTTGATTTGGCCTTGTATCTTGGGGAGATGGAAAGGAGTTCCTCTAATCTTGGAGTCTTTTTGGTGATGAACCCAACTCTATTGGCTGTTGCAGTGCTCTCTGGGGACACTCTAGCTAAGGCTGTGCCTGTGTACTGAAAATCCCCTTGCAGTGCTAAAACTACGGAGATGATTCCTGTGCAGTGTTGCTGTAGGTTGAGCTTGTTTGAACATGATCTTCAAGGAATATGTTTTCACTCTGGGTGATTTTGCAACTTCTGTAGGTAATGATCAGTCAAAGAGAAGGTAAAGAAAAGAGGTCAGCAAGAGCCGTTAGCTGGCCAGCTGTTTGAAGAAGCATTACTGTCCTGACACCCACACAGCATTCACAGCCAGGGTCATGAGAAAGGCTGGAGCTCTAGAGCTCAGTAAGGTCAGCACTGTGGGAGCCTCCGCTCACTGAGAGCCTTCAGCTTATGTCCAAAGTCGGTTCCTAAATGGGTATAAGTAATCCTTGTTATTTGGGGGAAAAGGAGCCTGGAAAAGAAATAGACTTCCAATTAAAAGAGGTACTATTATCGTTCTTTGTTTTGAACCTACCTCATATTTTGGATCTGAAGAAGAAAGTGGTCTTAGGTTTTCGCCGTAGCTGGATGAAGCCGGGGGTGTGTGCCGCACCATACAATGAAACTTGAGTCATAATTTTTCCTACAGCAGCTTTGCCACAGGTGAAGCACAGCACGCCCACGTGCTGCCCCACAGTGCATCAGAAGTGCTTTACTTGGGCACAGACAGCTTCAGAAATTGGAAATTTGAAGCAGTTACTGAGCACTTGCCCATGCTGGTTACCGCTCTGTGTGCTTGGGGCAAATGCAAATGCAAGAGACAGCCTCCCCTGCCATGGGGAGGGGATGTTCTTGCTCATCCCCGAGGGTGGATCACATTTCCTACACTGCTCTGTCCAGTGAGAGGCTCTCTTCACCATCCAAAGGGAATCACTGCAGCACAAATGAAGTTTGCATCTCCACCAGCCTCTCTCTCTCTCTTTGACTCTGATGAACCAAGTCTCTAAAAGTAGACATAACATTCTAGGGCAGACAGATGTAGCAATAAGAAGATAAACAACTACAGCACTACAGGTGGATGAGGCAACTGGAAAACCTGAACTCGTGTCCTTGGGTCAGAAGGAGGTCAACTGTCTTCATGGCCCCTCCAGAGGATGATTGGCTCCTGGTCGCCATTTGAGTCAATCAGGACCTGGGCAGCTCCTGCTCATCAGTGTCCTCATCAGGATATTATTCTGAGTAATTAATTTTAATGGAGTAAAACAACCTATTATAGTTTGGATCTGGCCCAAAGGCCACATATTAAAAATTTGGTCTCTATGCCATGATACTATGGAAAGCTGGTGAGATCTTTGGGATCTGATCCACTGGGACAGCTAGGTGACTGGAGGTATGCCCTTGAAGGGACTTTGTGACCTTGTGTTTCTCTGTCTCTGTCTGTCTCTCTTTCTCTCTCAGTCTCCTTTCAGTTACTTGGAGGCACTAGTTCTTCCACCATGTAGTGCTACCAAAATGTGCTACTTCAGCAGGGGCGTAAACAACAGGATCAACTGGCCATGGACTGAAACCTCCAACACTGTGAGCCACAGTAACCCTTTTCTGTGATTTATTTTCCGTGCTTGTCACAGAGAGGGAGATTGGCCAGCGTAAGTCCTGTAGTAATTAGGCCGATGTGCCCTGGCACACTGTGATAAGCCTGGATATAGGACCCACTTTCCTTTTTAGTCCTACATCAATAAATCAAAGATCTAGATGTAGGCCTTCAGCCTCTGGTGTGTAAGTAGTTACTGATCACTTGTATCCTTATAGCTTGTTTAGCTTGCTCCATGTGGTATGGAAAATGTGGTCCATTTTCCAGAGCTAAAGTTCATTGTTATTTCAAATATTCATTTTGTTTGGTGAAAGAATCGTAATCTTGATTCACTCTCTTTCCTTAGGGATTCCATGTAAATTCTGGGGAATGACACAGTCATGTTCTTCTTCTCCACCTTATTGGCCCCTTTTGGGACATTTAGAATCTCAAAAGGATCTTCAGACTGTCTTTTAGCCAAGGGGTACTTGACACACTTCCAGACAGAAGCAAGGAAGGCCAAGAAAGTGCATCAGAAAGGGGGGACAGGTGGTGGGAGGGAGTGGAAAGGACCGTGGGGTCAGGAAAGTATAACCCTGAAGAGCTCAAGTCAACATTTCTAGAAACTATTAATGAAAAATGATTTTTTGGACTTAAACGGAACAGGAATGCTGTCTCTTCTCACAGCAAAACCATTTTCCTCTAAAGTTATGGCTTAGACTCAGAATCACCTGAGGGTTAAGCCGCTGGTTCTCTTTGTCCCAGAGTTACTTACTGCCCTGGCCCTCCTTCCTCAGGTTCACACTGGGCATGGCCCTCTTTCTTGGGATCCAACACAGTTAGTTTCCATCTGCCCTCTCTGACTCTGCTCATCCTTCTCCCGGAAACAAGCACCGCATCTCTCATGTGTGAATAGAGAAGGTTTTGGGGACCACAGGCTGGGGGAAGGTTCTGCCCTGAAGGTTAAACTTGCTACAAACTCTTGTACTCACAGCCCCAAGCCTGGAGCTGAGGCCACTAGTCATGTCCTCTCCTCAGTCTGCCATATTCCCCTGCCTGAGGAAATGAAAATAAAGCCCTCCATACACATTGTCAGACATCGTAGGACATATGATGACGGCTTTAGGAAGGATATGGTCAGTGCCTTACAGAGCACTGAATCAAATTGTGACAAAATCATTCTTTTCTTTCAATTCTCTATCACTCCATGTGATTAAATCAAAAACAAAAATGTCCCACTGGATTAGCTCCACTCAAATCATCCCAGTACACGTACTGTTGTGCTTCTTAACGTGGTGTAGGCAGACAAGTCCAGATTTCTACGAGCTGTGGTGTCTTTTGAGTTATATTCTTTTCTCTTTTGTGCATTTTAGGCCCTTATCTTCTACTTACGACAAAAAGAGATGTGCTTCCCTTATAGCTCTTGTTAAATGTCCTTTGAAATATTTTTTCATAAAATAAATAAATTATTTAGGTAAAAAATCAATAAGGATGCAAGTTGTTTACCAAGGTAATGCGAAGTCATATAAATGGAGAGGGAATGACTACAGCTGGGGAAATGCTGCCCATGCTGGCTGTTTTGGGGAGGTTCATGGACACAAGAACATTCAGGATGTCACCTCAATTAATATTCCAAAAGACTATGTCTGCATCAGAATGAGAGTCAATTATCTTTCAAAGAAGAAAATATTTCAAAATATTTGTTAAAATTTCAAAGAGTCCATTCCTGACATTCAGAAACATTGTTAGCTCTCCTTGTCAACTCCTACAAAATTATACTCAGGAGTTGATGGAGATGCTCAGTAAAACTGTCTCCTTGGCCACTTCTAACCCACACAGTTGTAACCCACCCCTGCATCACCAGACGCACCAACTGGACCAGCTGTGGGCGCCCTCTGCCTCGCGCACTCCTACTCTGCCTGAGCAGAGCTAATCTACGTCCGCCCGCGACCAGAGGGGAGGGGCCGCTGTTTCTGGACAGAATTGGCCCCTACCACTCTCATTCTACCGTTGCTTGGGTACTGATCTGTCACTTGTTACCCTTCATGTTACACCTTTGTGCCGGGCGTGGCGGCGCACGCCTGTAATCCCACCGCTTGGGAGGCTGAGGCAGGAGCATCGTTGCGAGTTCGAGACCAGCCTGGGCTACAAAGTGAGCTCAAGGCCAGCCTGAACTGCATAGTGAGATGCTGTCTCAAAAAGACAACAAAAAAAAAACCCAGAGAGCCATTTTATGCCTTTGTCTTCCCTGTGTCCATCAGCCCATGAATGCGCTCAAACACCTCTGATCTTCCATGGAGGTGGGCTTGCAGGGGCAGGGGCACAACTCCCTTAATGTAGTGATTGTTTCTCTATTTTTCTGCTCAGTCAAACCGTGGCTTTGTTCGTACCTACTCTCTCCCTCTCTGGCCACTGGTAATTTCACCACTGAAGAGCTTTTGCTAAATCCACTTGTGCGCCCTTTAAGGCCAACCGAGCAGACCTTGTTACCTTCCCTTCCAGAGCTCACTGGCTCTCTGCCCCTGTGATTCTTTCTGCTCCTCACTCTTTCTCTTGGATTTTGCAGCACCACATTTCTTGGCTCTCTTCCTTCTCAGTCACGGATCCTTTTCACTACTGCCCTCTGCCCCCACCCCTGTGACCACCGAAGTCTTGGCTTTTCCCCTGTATTGTTCCTTCCCACCATCCCCCCGTGGTGGAGAAGGTGTTAATTGCGCCTCATAGTAATTAATCACACCTGAGCCCAGCCTTTCCAAGTCTCAGCTTGTTCATTCAGATGCCTGCCAGATAGGCTCACTTTCTTGCACTGGTAAATACATCAAACACAATAAATTTGAAACAGTTATCATCATTCCTTTCATCCTAGATCTTTGAATTTGTTCCTTATTTATTTAGTAATATTAACACCCTCAGTATTGAGAACAATAACGTGCAGGTTGTTAGCAGTTTCCTTCCCACCAAACCGCACACCACTTGCATTCCACCAGGTGTGTAATTTGTGGTCACTTTCTTTGTCCAAATCATTTTCTTTCCTTACTTCTATTGTCACCCTTCCAAGCTCAGTGGCAAAGAATCTTTCTCTTAAGGATGTTCATCATGTCTGACTCTGCCTTCTCTTCCATCCTTCTTCAAACCCGTTATTGAGATGCAGCCCCACCCAGAAAATATGGCCATGTGCTCTCCTGCTCTTGCCGCGGGCATCAGTATCTGAGCTCCATGTGTAACATGAAAGGTACTCTGACTTGTCTCTGCCTTTGAGCTAGGCTCATCTTTGGAGCCTCCCCGGCTGAGCCATGTGCCCCAACACCATTTTGCATTCATGCTGCTACCGAGAACCCTATCCCCACCTCTTTCATCATCACGTTTGTTTTCTGTGCCACCTGGATATCTCCTCCTGTTTCCTTAAGAATGAACATGGCTGTTATGCCCTCCACGAGCCCCTCCCCAGCCCACCGAGGTAACCCCTTGCAGATGGTCCTCTCAACCTCTATGTTTGATTTTCTCTGTGATTTTAGTGAGAGCATTCCTACACACTGCTTAAATTATTTGTTGGATTTCAGACCAGGGACTGCCAGAAGAAGTATGCATTTCTCCCAAGTCCTTAGCAAGAAGCCTTATATGTAGTAGGAAAGCACAAGCAGTTTATTCTTTATAAATGTTCCTTCTTTTAATTGCATTTTTAGGTAATCACAAGGCATTGGTACAAGATTAATAATGCTGAAATAACTGTGCGGTATTTCTAACAATATTAATATAATATTGTTAATATTCGATGCCATCTCAAAGAATTTGTATGCACATTAGGAGGAGCTGGTGGGGAAAACATTGGAAAGATAATAATGATCAGACTTGTTTATATCTACATTGGAAAACAGAAAAACATGTTCAGGTTGATTCCAAAGTGCACAGTAGGAGTCTCTGTAGGTAGAACACAGGTTAAAGTGGAAGGCTATGATTCATCTAAAAATATGCAATGAATATTTGAGAAATTCAAAATGAGTACTCAGTATTCACAATGAAGTTTCAGCATGTACAGCAAAGCAAAGCAAACAAACAAGAATAAAATAAAATAGGAGAAACTTAGTCTTAATTTGTGAACTGAGATTTGATTCAGTGAAATTCAAAAGATATTTGGAAACTGTGCACTTTCTACTATGAGCTAGGGGATTGAAAAAGCTTCCTAAATTATCTGATTCTATTTTACCTCAAATAAAATGGGGATTTAAACTCTCTTCCTCCTAGAGCAGTTTTGAGACATTAATCTATCACACACTGGCAGAGGATTTCACCCAGAATCCAGCCTCAGTGCAGTTTAATAATGGAACAACTATTTAGACAAATCAGAAATTTCATACATGTTCAATCTAATCTGATGTAAAATATTTGCATTTAGCAGAGTGCAGCGAATTTCTTCTGTAAAGAGCCAGATACAGATAGTTCAGCTTAGGTTTTAAAGATCATATGGCCTTTGTCAGAATCACTTTGTCATTGACAATTCAGCCATGTGCACATGAATGGGTAACAATAGCTGGGTGGCAAACGAACTGGCCCACAGGCCAATTTGCATATCCTTGAATTACTGATTAGAACATGTTATGATGAGCCAGACTTCTCTTCTTGGCTATATTGAAGTATTAGTCACATAAAAATTGAATATACTTAAAATATATAGTGTTGTGTTTGGTTGTGTCACTTTTTATTAGAAGGGAATTGTCACATTTTTTATTGATTTCTAATAATCCTGCAATCCCATTTGTAGTTTTGTCAAACTGGTAACCTTCTATATTTTGAGAATAAGGTTACATTCTCTGTCCTTTCCTTCTCTTCATATCTTTCTTTTTCTTTTTTCTTTTTCTTTTTTTTTTTTTTTAGATAGGATCTTCCTATGTACCCTAGGCTGGCCACAAACTTATGATCCTCCTGCCTTAGTCACCTACTGGAGCTCTGGGATTACAGGCACGAGCCATCACACTTGGGTATCTCTACCTTTTTATTACTGTGAGGAGAGATCTCCCTCAGTTTCCCACTTTCCCATCTCACCCTCCCACCTTGAGTAGCTGAGACTTCAGACATATACTACCTCACCTGGCAGCTACATGCTCTTTTGGTATACTTCTAGAGAGAAATATGAGGTTATCAGGTTTAAACTATGAAGTAAAGATTCATTGTCTTTTATGCTAAGGTAAGTCACTACATAAACTCATTTGAAGTGAAGGAAAATTAAGATCATATATGTTAGGAAAATAGGGCTGTGGCTTTCACTAACAGTCTCATTTTTCTGGAAAGCCAATGGGTGAAAAGAAAATGACAGCTAGGCAAATTTCAATAATTTTATAACTGATAAAGGCAAATGCATTATGTTTAGCAGTCTCTACTAAATTTAATAGGAAACACCCCCAAAACCTCCCAGTTGTTAATTTAGTTGTATATCAACCTTCCACAGAAACAACTGTTGGTCTCTGCTTTTCACTTGTTTTGCCACTCGAAGGACAAGAATAGTAAAAGTTCAAAACATGGATCATTTTTTATTTAATGTCTTTTTTCATTCTTGGAAAATGCTGTTGACCTGCCAGACTGGGATGGGAGTCCTGTGCTTTTCCAACCACTTCACAGGCGATGTGATAGGTGGTCTCCACAGACCAAAGGGAACCTTGTGAAGACTTCTCTTCAAGGGTAGCCACTGGACAGCTCTCTGAACAATTCCCATGCATTTTCTTCACACAATTTCCTTTCACAACTCCATTTTCTCAAAAGGACACCACCTCAGCCATTTTTCATCAAAGATGTTACAGCATTGCGCGTAGAATCACTATCAGTCACTTTCCCATTAAAATTTGTCACCATTTCCCCCTGAAACCTGTCAGTTTAGGGTTATCTCCTTTCTCAAGATGGGAAGGCACATGCTGACAGACAGGTGTGCACATCACATAGATTTTGTTCCCCTTTGAGTCTGGATGTGTAGGTCATCTACTTTCTTCTGCCTGTGGAACTTGTACAAATTTTCTTCTTAATCTCTTCATAGTAATTACTCTAGTGCTTACTCTGGCATGTGCTGCAATACCTTTACCCTCAAATTTTGACACCTTGAGCAAAAAATCCACAGAAAGAAATCCATGAAAGGAGAAGAGGTCATTCTGTGTCATTCATATATTCCTATATGTAAACATGTGATGTTTCTCAGATAGGACAGGCCACACAAGAAGGGGTAGAGAGTCCTCGCTCTCTCCTTCTGAAGACAGCAAGAGTCCTCCTCTAAGGGCAGCTTTTGGTTTTAAGTAATAACTGATGTCTCCCTCTTTTTTGGTTATATTCTATGCTAACGAACAGAGACTAAGAGTTATTCTCATGGACACACTGTTTAGGAAAACATTTCTTAGACTCTAGTATTTTTCTTTTGGATCGCCTTCCAGGGATTTTTTTTTTAAACAATAGAGTTATTTACTTAACTTTCTTGTTATCACTTTGAAATGTTTTACTAGTGTAAATTACATTTTCTTCCTGTTTTGTTCAATTTGACTCATGTCTTTGATTTTCCTTTCCTTGACTTCTTTTTAAAATAAGACTTCTCTAATAAACTAGAAGATGACTTTTAACAATATTTGTCTTCTCAATATTTTTAAATTTTTTCATGTTGTTTTCTATGAGATACAGTGTTTGGAGAATAGCTCTCCTGATGATACATCTTTATTTCTTTTAACTTATTTTTAACAGAGTCCTTATGAAGATTGAAAACTTCAAATCAGTGGCAAACTATAGTTGTGCTTTGCTTAGTTCACTGGCCAAGCACAACTTAAGGGCAAAACATAAAATGGATTTTTCAGACCGTTGGAATAAATTGTTAAAAATTCTCAGGATTAAATAAGAAGATGCATGATGGGGTGAATATTTTAAAGCCTGTAAGGCAGTGAGTAAAGTCATATTTGCTGGTAAAGGCATAGAGATCTAAGGTTGTTTAGGTGGGTGAAATGGTTGCTCGCAGGGCAGAGAAGCATTCAGAAAGCGCCGCTGTTCCTTTTTCATGTTACTGCAAGCATAACACATGGAGAGTATTGCTCCAGATGTGAAAAAACCTGCACAGTTTTGTATAGGAGTAACAGTGTGAGTCATTTTCATTGCAAAATTATTAGATCAAGGTCCAGAGGCTCAGGTTGCCTTATAAGAAATATACAAATTAATTTTAACTGAAATCATACTAGAGTCCAGGAAGTGGGTAACACAGCGCAGCATTAACATTTTAAAGTACCGAGTACTAACCACAAGTTGAGGAAATAAGTCATGAAAAGAAGCTGGCCATTTTTACATGGAAAGCTGATGTCTTCTTTATTTGAGAAAATGTCACATGTTCATCTGGAAAATATACTATTCTTTTTATTGAAAATGTGCCTAACACAGTGTCTAGTGAACACTGACTCCTGAAAAATATCTGTGGATTGATTGGGCAGACGCTTTGTGGGTTTATAGCCACCTCCCCCTCTGCCAAGTTAAATTGTAGCTAGCTTCCTCTTCCCCAAACTGAGTAGTCTCAATTCATCTTTTGGTTAAATGGTCAACACACAGAGTGAACGACTGCTCACAAATGGGCTCTGAGGATGAAATGCTGCAGTGTAGGGCAAGGAGAAATAGGTTCTCATCGTTTGCCTGCTGGCAGTGCCCTCCCATGGCTGAGGGTACCTCCTCTCCCCGTGTTAATTTTCCAGATCCCTAGTCCTTTACATTAGAGCTGATCAAATGTACATACTTTTCTATAACTAGATTGCTTGGAACTTGCTCAAGATTGACCTGCGACCTTCACTGATGAAAAATGGATATGCTCGACTGCTCCACACTGACACAGAGCATGTTCAATTAATGCTTACATTATAAAGAATGTGCAAACAACACAATCGGAAATTAAATCTTTTTCACTATCTGTCTGCATCTGAGCATTCATAAATTGAAATAAGTGTGAAAGAGCTGTCCTCAATCAATTTCAGCTCCAATCCCTGACCTGATTATGCCCTGCGTATCAATATACATTCCCTTAATTAAATGTGGTTCAGTGAGTGTTAATGGTATTAAAACAGAGAGAGAACCAGGGCCTCTTATTACCCATCATCTTGTTGGGGAAAACAATAGAGAGATTGATGCAAGGGATGCTGGCGGGAGAGGAGGTGCCGTGAACGTTATCATAATCATCTCCAGTGCTGGGCCAGTTTTAAGCGGATCTCAGAGTGTCACTGTCTTTTCCCGGAGATTTCTCTCTAGGTCTAAGGATTACAGAGGGAGGCAGACCAGGTACATCAATCTGAGAGGTCCAGTCCTGCTTCTCATGATTCATTCTCTGCTTATTTGGACACTGCTACAAACATTTTCAAGACTTTTCTAAGATTCTGTGTAAGCAATGCAAGAAAGCTAGTTCTTAAAACTAGCATTGTTTCTGAGAAGAAGTTGAAAATGCCTCGTGGTGGATAGATAGCAGAGCACTAGTGCTTCTCTTTTCTCAAGCTGTCTCTTTTCCTTGTTTCCGCTTTGCTCTGCCTGCTGCAGAGCCAGCAGGACGTCACAGTGGCAGAGGGTCCCGCCCTCAGGGATTCCCTCGGCTCCACTGGTGCCTCTGAGGAGCACCCTGCCCCTCTGCCATGCGCAGATACTGATGCTAAACTGCTGTGAAAGGTTCTCCCAGGGTTAGCTTTTCTACTCACTTTGCTTGGTGCCTGGATAATGAAGATTTGACAGAGAGTGTGTCCCAGAATTGACACAAGGAGGTAGGAAGAGACAGAGTCCTTTCCTTGGCTGGGTTAGTGCTTTTGCAAAGGTACCGCTGTTGCATCAGCTGATCGAGGTGCCTAAGGGTGACGTTATCTTTGAGAACCACATGCGTAAAGAGCTTCCTCTAGTGACAAGGGAAGTTTGAAAAACAGGTGAGACTTATAGAAAAGAATGAATGCATTGCATATGGAAGTACTGGTATCAGAAAAAAGGGCAACTCTAAATACAAATAATAAAAACACCAAGGCATCTGCTTATCCTGACCCCCAGGGAATTCATCAAATAAAGAAAATTTGATTCCAATGAAGCTCAAAATTTACATCAGGAAGGGCTGGGCTATAGCTCAGTGGTAGAGCAATTGCCTGGCATGCAAAGTCTCTGGGTTGGAGCCTGTGGGTTCAATCCTCAGTAACACACACAAACGGTGACATTCACACCAGGAATTTGGTAGGCTTTGTTTGTCCTGAATGCGTCCTGACCAAATATGCCCTGGGTGCTGGAGGACCAGAGGTCAAAGCACTGGGTCCCCACTGCAGCGCCCTCTAGAGGAACACTATGCCATGGGGGGGTCTGAGATAGGCATTTTCTCTCAGGTACTCTAAACTACAGAAAACCCGTATTTCGACCTGAGAGATGTAGTTTGATTAAATCAGTTTTAATTGCCCATGAAAGAGGCTATGGCTAGGTTTGTATTATGTTTTGCTTGTTTTTGATAACTTACTGAATGCCAGCTTAGGTATAGGACAGAGTGGATACAGAGATAATTTACGAGGTCCCAAATAATTTCTGTCCAGTGCAATCAAATTTTAAGCTTTCACTCTTTACTAGCTCCTTTTTTTAACTCAACATTTAAATATATTTAAAATTCCAGCATGAATTTTAAAAGTACAGTATTTTTTTCCCAAAGGAATAGAAAGAGAGTGTTATGGCCTGTGTTTAAATGCCCCCGCCCAAGTCTCATGCGGTCACGGGTGGGGCTTTTGAGAAATGGCTGGATCTAGGGTGTGTGATGCTGGGACTGATTAATGCTAGGCTGCAGGGCCCAAGATTTGGGGTGCAAGTGTTGCCCCCTGAGTACCCTGGATAGGACAAAAGGGTCAGAAGGAGGGGGTTAGGGTTCCTTGTTTGTTTTGCTACCTTGTTCCCAGCATGAGCTTTTTTTCTGTAACACCTGTTGGCCAAGTCGCCCTGCCTTAGAGCCAGCTGATTGTACACTGAATCCTCTACAGCCAGTGAGCTAAATAAACCTTTCCTCCTTTAAATTTGGGGCTTAGCTATTTTGTCTCAACAATGACAAAATTAACTAAGACAGGGAGGATGAGAAAATTCCCTTAGCTAGTTTCACCTTCGTGTTGCCTGTTTTGCTGGTCAAACTCTCCTTTTCTGTGGCTGCTCAAGAAACTTGGCCTCTGTGTGCAGCAGTTCACCCATGTAATCTCAGTACTCTCAGAAGCTGAGGCAGGAAGGTCTCAAGTATGAGCCAAGCCTGGGCAATCTAAAAATTTAGTAAGACCGTGTCTCAATAAAAAAAAATGAAAAAAAAGAAAAAAGAGAGAATGGGAATGTAGCTCAGTATTCAGTATGCAGACAATGGATTTAATCCTTAGTGCTCAAGAGAGAAAGAAAGAAAAAGAAAGAGAGAGAGAGAGAGAGAGAGAGAGAGAGAGAGAGAATAAGAGAAAGAAAAGAAAGAAAGAAAGAAAGAAAGAAGGAAGGAAGGAAGGAAGGAAAGAAAGAGAAGGAAGGGAGAACCAAGAAAGGGAGGAGAAAGACCATCCCAGCTGTTCTCTTTGGAACCATGGGAGTTATTCACCCTATGACTTGCCTTTTGTGCCCATGAATCTGCCAAAAGTCTACTCCACAAAATTGCCATTAAGCTGTTATTAAACCCAAAAGACGAGTTTCAGGCTGGACCTTACCCTGTGCAGCGTTCATCACAGCCGTCCTCTCCATCCTGAACCTTTGTGGCCTCCAGGGGACACACCCACCTGGCTTGGCCATTCCTTCCCTTTGCTTGTGCTTCTCACACTGGGTCTGCTGCTAAACATGCTGAACTCTCCAGAGCAGAGTTTTTCTGTGCTTTGCTTTTCCCTCTGCATCTTCCCACCCACATCCCTGGCCCTAATGATCAATTTCATGCTGCTGCTGATGTGAGCTTTATTACCAGTGTAGATCTCTTTTATGAGGTCCCAGCTCATGTGTTTAAATCCTCACTGAGGATCTGAAAAGGATAGCTCATTACGTACTAGAAGATACAGTTATCTTATTTAGACAAGAAACTAATCATCTTCTGCACAAAACAGCTGTCCTCTCAGGGCCTAAATGATCTTCATGTCATTTTTGCAAACTAAGCACCCAGAGCTGAGTAGTGACCTCTCTCGTCCACAAGCCTCCGCTCAACACTAGTGTCGGAGACAGCACTTCCTAGAATGGCTTTTCTGCCTTCCAACCCCACCTCAGCATCATTACATTGGACAAGGCCAACTTTCTTCTGCACCAGCATTTCTGTGATGCATTCTGCTGTGGTTTGAGTAGAATTTGTTCTCCCTGTAGTTGTGCAGAAGCGTAATTCCCAAAGTCACAGATTAGTAGCCTTAAGAGGGTAGAACACTAGCCCCACTGCAATACTTAGATACGGGCCCTTCAGAAATGATGACGATTAGGTAAATCACGAGGGTGGTTGATGCCTGTGACTGACACACAGCGGCTGTATAAGAGCACAGAGATGGGCCAGACATGCGCGACACACACGCTTCAGTCTCTCGTCACGTGATGCTGTCCTGCCCTGCAACTCTGCTTGTGAGGATGGCGTCACCACATACGCTCCTTGTCTCGCATCTGTGAAACTCTGAGCCAAAGTAAACCTCTGTTCTTTCTAAATCAGCCTGCCTGTGAGTGTTTAATATTTTACTATGTTTTTATTATTTCCTCATAAAAATAAAAATTGGAGTAATGGTCTCTTTTTGTGTTTGCTCATGCAGACTCACACAGACTGCTCTCTACAGCCAGTAACTTCCTCCAACTATTCCCATCTGTGGCCTTCTGGTGCCCCTTGTCTCTCCTGAAGCTCTGGCCCAATCTGCAGGCCCTTCTGTTTGCTTTCCCTTCCTGGCCATGGTGGAAACTCATTTAGTCCTGAAAAATAGTCCTCTACCACCTTGCCAACATTATCTCTACTATTTACCAGGTTTTTATTTAAATGATAGATGTTTTTCTAAAAAAATTATATATACATATATATATATATATATATATACATATATATATCTTCATTCTCACTCTAAACTAAAACAGTGATCTCTGTTACATACTGACACTATACCTTTAAAATTCTCTGTGTGTGTATGTGTGTGCGCATGCACATGTGTGTTACCAGGGAACAAACCCAGAGGTGCTCTACAATGGAGCTCTTCTCATTTTGTATTTTGATACGGGCTGTAGCAGAGTTAGGTCTTGAACTTGCATCCTCCTGCATCAGCCTCCCTCAGGTGATGGAATTACAAGCACACTCCACTGCATCTGTCCTAAAAGTCTCTGTTTTATTATAGTAAATGTTTTCTTAATTGCCTATCAATATTTTTAAGAAATAGCAAGATCAGTAGTTATTATTATGAAGGGCTCTGATTAGAGGAATTAATATTCAAAGGAAGAAGAATTACTATTCAAAAGAAGAAGCTTATAAAGTTATTTATATGAATGTTTAATAGCGTGGAAAATATATTTAATAATTGTCTAATATCCTTTAAATAATAAACTAAAGTTCAATATATCATATCACATGTTCTATTATTGATAAACAATTTTTCCTTAAAAACAGGCAAAAGTGAAAGACTTTTGAATACCATAGTGAAGATCTCAGCCAATACACTCCCTCTTGAGAGCAGTGGAGCATGGGAAAAAGAACAATCTAATGTTTTAGAAATTTGGAAATGAGCTAAAGCTTTGCAACAGGATAAAGAGTGTTCACTCAAGACTATCACTAAACCTGGGTACAGACCCAGCCACCTCCCCTGTGCTTGGTAGCCAGGAGCACTAGTAGCCATCCAGCCACCAAAGGGGCAGATGGGGCTCAAAACCCCCTCCACAGTACTCCTGTATAGCTTGACCTGTCTCATAACTTCCTAGAAAAACTCTTACTGCTACACGACTTGATTCAGAACTCTCTTTCCAGGACAGCTTTATCCTCACGGCTTTGAGGTAAACAATCTGAGCAGCTGTTTGCTATTTCAGCTGCCGGAAGGTGCAGCGCCAACCTGCAAACATGAGCTGCGCAAGAACTGGGGAAGAAGGCTATGTCCCTATGATGTCTTTGCAAGGGCTGTAACTATTGGAGTTAATGAGCAGCGGTGTTACAACATACAAGATCAATATACAAAAGATCAATTGCATATCTATACTCTAGCAATGAACATTCTGATAATCAAGTTAGTCAAACAATTCACTTCATAATAAAATACTCAGATAAATTGTACTCCCAAACTTGTGCATGATGAACTACGAAACATGGCTGAAATAATTTAAAGAGAACTTAAATAAATGAAAGACATCACATGAGTCAAAGAGCATGAATAGCAGATTATTTTCAAACTAACATGTAATTCAATACACTCAGTACTGAACCTATTAAAACTACCTTTCTTTTTGCATAAATTGATAAACTGATCCTGTATGGAAATCCAATGACCTAGCACTGCCAAATCAGTCTTAAAAAACACAAAGTAGGAAGTCTTGTACTTTCCACTTTCAAAACTTACTATAAAGATTTCATGATTATTTACCTTATTTCTTAGTGTATATTTATAGTAAATACACAATATTCTATATTGAGTACATATTTATAGTAATTATAGTGAACAACTGGTAGAAACCTTATATTTTTCTCCTTAGCCCACAAAGTAAGAGATGTGTAGACAGCTGTTTATTGCTTCTTCACCTGTCAAAGTAATAAATCAAAAGCCATTTCTTTCCTTGTTGAGATGAATCTTATTTAAAACAAGTTTTGTCTAAACTAACTATAATGTATTATATGGTTAGCAAGTGAGATTTCTTATTATTTACATGTGCTTTTCTGAGTATAGGAAGCAAAATGAAATTTTTATAAATCTGTTTTTCTATTTTGTTTAAAAATATATGTTCATAGTATAAGAAAAATAGTAAAATGTTGAGATATTTTCTTCCATATGCTTTGATTACCTAGATTCTCAAATAACTCCTTTCATCCTGGATTTTACCTCCTGTTGAATAACTTCTAACTTTCAGACTTTTTACCCTTCCCTCCTCTTGCACGGGAAGGAAACAAGGTCAGTCCCAGACTAGGTTAGTGAGGGGTGGGTGGGTCTGTGCATCAAATTCTAGCACAAGGTCATCTTGTACAGAGGGTGGAGTTGATTAGGGTCCGTTACGGTACTCGAGGATGATTCTCTGGGTCTTTGATTCCTATTACTCACCTTCCTCCAGTAGAAGTAACTGAGTCTTTTCATTCCATGCTTCTATAGTGGCTCATGGCCTTCCATGTGGTCATTGTTAGACAGAGGCTGGAACTGCAACAGCGGGGAGCTGAAGTAGTAGGAGGCTGATCAGGCCCTTCCTCCACAGGAAGCCTAGGACTTTCCCATATGGCTCCTTGAATGAGCATGTTTGGGTGACTTTGGAGTTTGGTGGCCTCAGAGCAATAATACTATCCAGGTGTCATGAGGAGAATTCCAAACACCAAGAGAGACGCTGCGGCCCTTTCCTGACACAGCCTCAGATTCCCAAGGCAGCACTTCTGTCACACTGTCTAGTTTTCAATCCACCATTAGTTCAGACTCAGAGAGAAAGTTTATAGACTTCACCTCCCAGGGGACAAGAGCCATGCTTACACAGGTGAACAGCTCAGGAGATGGGACTTCTTAGCTCTCTTAGGAGAGCTAAGAGAAGACAATTTGCCACATGAAGCAACATCATAATTTTTTTGATACAATTTAGTTATACATAATGATTATATATATCATAGCAACTTTGTACCTGTGCATAATACACCTTGATTCCTCTTGTTTTCCCTGTTCCACTCCCCTCTCTTCAACCCATCTTCCCCACCTTATTTACAAAGTTTTGTTTCATTTATCTTTCTTTTCTCATTTTTTTCTTGTCCCTTTCTTCTTTTCTCCATCTCCCCTCCTTCCTCTTTTCTTTTGAACAATTTCTTCCAATTGCACAATATCTATTATATATTTTGGCTCTTATTTACACTTTCAGTTTCTCACTAGAGAGACAATATGACATTTACAAACATGTGTCTGACTTATTTCACTTAGTATGGTCTCAAGGTTCATCATTTTATGCATAAATATTTCAAATTATCCTTCTTTATAACTGAGTAGTATGCAATTGTATAAAAAAAGCCCACATCTTTATGCATCAGTTGATGGGCATATGGGCTGTATGCAAGACTTACCTCTTGCAAATTGTGTTGCTCTAAACATGAGTATGCATATATTGCTATAGTATGATGTTTTAATTCTTTGGGAAGATACAAAGAAGGGGGATAACTAGGTCAAATGGGACCTCTAGTCCTTTTTTTGAGGAATCTCCACACTGATTTCCATGGTGGTTGCACAAGTCTATACCCCCACCAACAGTGGAAAAGGATTCCCTTTTCCTCACAGCCCCTCCAGCATTTGTTATTGGTTGATTTCTTGATGATAGCCATTCTTTTTGGGGTGAGATGGAATCTCAGTGTTGTTTTAATTTGCATCTCTTCAATGACTAGTGATGCTGAAAATTATTTCATATATTTATCTGTTATTTGCATTTCTTCATCTGAAAGGTGTGTATGCACCTCAGATGCCCATGTTTGGATTGGGTCCTTAAATTGGGGAGAGGGTCTGATTTTTTTTTTCAGTTCTTTATGTGTTCTACATATTAGTCTTTTGTCTGAAGAACAACTGGCTAATTTTTTTTCCATTCTTTGAGTTGTCTTTTCACTCTATTGATGATTATTTTCTGTGCAAAAACTTTTCAGTAAGATGATAACATAGTTGTTGATTCTTTGTAGTATTTCACATGCAACTGGGGTTTTGTTCATGAAGTCGTTGCCTAAACCTATATCTTGAAGAGTTCCACCTATTCTCTTTTCCAGCAGATTTAATGTTTCTGTTTTACTATTTACATCTTTGATCCGCTTTAATTTTAGTTTAGTGCATGGTGATAGACATGGATCTAGTTTTAATCTTCAGGATGGAGAAAACCAGTTTTTTCAGTACTATTTATTTTATTTTATTTTATTTTATTATTATAGAAACATAAAAGTACAAAAACATATTGACAAACAGATACCCATTATCATAGAAAATAGTACAATCACAACTAATCTATAGACAAGGCGATATGGTCTCAACAGTAGTTGTTGCTTTATCCATTGATATCTTCGAATTGTAGATGTATGGACCCATATACAGACATGTAAATTTAGTCAGACTGTTGATCCTCTCAACAACAGAAAAAAAAAAAAAAAAAAAAACAAAAAAA